>MU686287.1:0-48246 GCA_026770625.1 Nicotiana glauca | reverse complement strand
TGTCCTTTAATTGGAAAAACTCCTTCCACCACGCCCTTCGCGGGGTGCGGTAGCGCCAAAAGGAGGTGTGACAATCGTTTTTATTGATGATATCCTGGTGTACTCGCGTATCCAGGAGGAGCATGCTCAGCATTTGAGAGTGGTGTTACAGAAGTTGAGGGAGGAGAAGCTGTATGCAAAGTTCTCCAAGTGTGAGTTCTAGCTTGGGTCTGTGGCTTTTTTGGGGCAAGTGGTGTCCAGTGATGGTATTCAGGTTGATTCAAAGAAGATAGAGGTAGTGCAGAGTTGGCCTAGACCGTCCTCGGCCATGGAGATTCGGATTTTCCTCGGTTTGGCAAGATATTATCGCCGGTTCGTCCAGGGTTTTTCATCTATTGCTTCACCCTTGACCAAATTGACGCAGAAGGGTGCACCATTTGTGTGGTCAGATGAGTGTGAGGAGAGCTTTCAGAAGCTCAAGAAAGCTTTGACCACAGCTCCAGTGTTAGTGTTGCCACCAGCTTCAGGTTCTTACATCGTGTATTGTGATGCTTCGAGAGTTGGGATCAGATGTGTGTTGATGCAGGAGAGTAGAGTTATTGCATATGCTTCTCGTCAGTTGAAGCCTCATGAGAAGAACTACCCCGTCCATGATTTGGAGTTGGCTGCTATAGTTCACGCTTTGAAGATTTGGAGGCACTACTTATATGGCGTATCTTGTGAGGTATATACTGATCACTGCAGCCTTCAGCATCTGTTCAAACAGAAGGATATTAATTTGAGGCAGCGGAGGTGGCTTGAGTTACTCAAGGACTATGACATTACCATATTGTATCACCCAGGGAAGGCCAATGTAGTGGCCGATGCTTTGAGCCAAAAGGCGGTGAGTATGGGTAGTTTGGCGTACATTCCAGTTGGGGAGAGGACCTTTGCAGTTGATGTCCAGGCTTTGGCCAATTGGATGGTGAGGCTAGATATTTTGGAGCCTAGTCGGGTGTTGGCTTGTGTGGTTCCCCGATCTTCATTGTATGACCGCATCAGAGAGCGCCAGTATGATGATTCGCATTTGCTTGTCCTTAAGGACAGGGTTCAGCATGATGATGCCAGGGATGTGACTATTGGTAGTGATGGTGTGTTAAGGATGCAGGGCCGGATTTGCGTGCCCAATGTGGATGGGCTTCAGGAGTTGATATTGGAGGAGGCCCATAGCTCGCGGTATTCTATTCATCCAGGTGTCGCGAAGATGTATCAGGATTTGAGATAGCATTACTGGTGGAGGAGAATGAAGAAGGATATTTTGAGTTATGTAGCTCAGTGTCTCAACTGTCAGCAGGTGAAATATGAGCATCAGAGGCCCGGTGGTGTACTTCAGCGCATAGATATTCCCGAGTGGAAGTGGGAGAGGATTACTAGGGATTTTGTGAGTGGTCTCCCTCGGACAGCGAGGAAGTTTGATTCGATTTGGGTGATTGTGGATCGGCTGACCAAGTCCGTGCACTTCATTCCGGTGTGTACTACCTATTCTTCGGAGCGGTTAGCGGATATTTTCATCCGGGAGATTGTACGATTGCATGGGGTCACAGTTTCTATTATCTCAGATAGGGGTACTCAGTTTACTTCTCAGTTTTGGAGGACCTTTCAGCGAGAGTTGGGAACACAGGTAGAGTTCAGCACAACGTTTCATCCCCAGACAGACGGGCAGTCCGAGCGTACTATCCAGATATTGGAGGACATGTTGCGTGCCTGTGTTATTGATTTTGGAGGTTCTTGGGCTGAGTTCTTGCCACTTGCAGAGTTTGCTTACAACAACAGCTATCAGTCCAGCATTTAGATGGCGCTATATGAAGCCGTATATGGGAGACAGTGTAGATCTCCGGTTGGTTGGTTTGAGCCCGGCGAGGCTAGGCTATTGGGGACAGAGTTGGTCCAGGATGCCTTAGATAAGGTGAAAGTGATCCAGGAGAGACTTCGTACAACTCAGTCGCTTCAGAAGAGTTATGCGGACATGAAGGTTTGGGATGTATCTTATATGGCGGGCGAGAAGGTCTTGTTGAAGGTTTCGCCTATGAAGGGCGTTATGAGGTTTGGAAAGAAAGAAAAGTTGAGTCCGCGGTTCATTGGTCCTTTTGAGATACTTAGGAGGATTGGGGAAGTGGCCTATATGCTTACTTTGCCACCCAACCTGTCGGGAGTTTATATGGTATTTCATGTTTCTATGCTCCGGAAGTATGTTGGGGACCCGTCTCATGTGTTAGACTTCAGCACAATTCAGTTGGATGATGATTTGACCTATGATGTGGAGCCAGTGGCTATTTTTGGTCGTCAGGTTCGAAGATTGAGATAAAAGGATATAGCTTCGGTGAAGGTGCAGTGGAGAGGTCGGCCCGTAGAGGAGGCTACCTGGGAGACTGAGTAGGAGATGAGGAGCAGATATCCTCACCTATTTGAGGCTTCAGGTATGTTTCTTGACCCGCTCGAGGACGAGCGTTTGTTTTAGTTGGGGAGGATGTGACGACCCGGCCCGTCGTCATGTGATTCACCGGCCCGTTTCCCCATGTTATATTTCTCTATGCTTCAATATCAGTATTTAAGGTGATCGAGTAGAATTGGATTGGTTTTAGATGGAAATGAGACACTTAGTCTCTTAAAGGAAAGCTTGTTTTGGAAAAAGTCAACCGGAAGTTGACTATTTAGTTAGAGGTCTCGGATATGAATTCTGGTGATTCGGTTAGCTTCAGGGGATGATTTGTGACTTAGGAGCGTGATCGGAATTGATTTTGGAGGTCCGGTGTAGAATTAGGCTTGAATTGGCAAGGTTAACATTTTGGCGAATTCCGGTTGATAGGTGAGATTTTGATCCGAGGGTCGGAATGGAATTCCGAGAGTTGCTGTAGCTTCGTTAGGTGATTTTAGATATGTGTGCAAAATTTCAGGTCATTCGCATATCGTTTGGTTGGGTTTTTGATCGAATGTGAGTTTCGGAAGTTTTGGTTGAACTTAGGCTTTGATTTGAGGAAATTTGATGATTTTGATGTTAACTATAGTGTTTTGACGGTTCGAGCAAGTTTGAGTAAGGTATTGGGGCATATTTGTGTTTTTGGTTGAGGTCCCGGGGGCCTCGGGGTGAATTCGAGTGGTTAAATGAGAGTTTTTGAAGTTTGCTTCAGGTCTGTGTTGCTGTCATCTGGTATTTCCGCTTCTGCGGAAATGGACCGCAGAAGCGGTTCCGTAGAAGCGGTAAGGGGTCGCAGGTGCAGTTTTTTTGGGGCTTTGGCATTTCCGCAGAAGCGGACTACAGTCCGCATAAGCGGTCACCGCATAAGCGGTCACCGCATAAGCGGTTGTGGACCGCAGAAGCTGTCCTGGGCGACTTAAGGAAAACCGCAGATGCGGTGGGAAGGCCGCAGAAGCGGTAACTGCAGAAGCGGTAAGTTTGTCGCAGAAGCGAAAAGGTCTGGGCAGAACCATTTAAGTTAACCTTCGCAAATTTTTGAAAGAGCATAACATTTCCACTTCGGACTAAGAGAGTTTTGGGCGATTTTTGAAGAGGGTTTCAAGGGCTATCATCAGGTATGAATTCTTGGACTTAGATTATGATATAATGGTGTATGAACATGGATTAGCACTAAAAATCCAAGGAATTAAAGGTTAAAAATAGAGGTTAGGGCTTGCAACTTAAGAGAGTTAAACTAGGGATTTGAGAGGTCAAATGGACTCCGATTCTTGTGAGAGAAGTGGGCCCGGGGCTCGGGTTTTGCCAACTTCGAGATTTTTGGTGTTTTTCGAGTTCTTTTGATTGGGTTATGTTTGTTTAGCCTATTGTAATGTATTTGTTATGGTTTTGGCCAGATTTGACGCGTGAGGAGGTCGATTCACGAGGAAAGGGCATTGCGAGCCAGACTTGTGGCTGGCTTGAGGTGAGTAATAGATGTAGATGATGATCTGAGGGTTTAAAACCCCGGTATATCACACTGTGATGCTATATTGAGGCGAGACACATACTTTATGATGAGTGCGGGGTCGTTTGTGATTGAGGACTATGGCGTAGTCCGTCCCGAGAGACGTTCATACTGTGCTCTTGACTAGAGGGTATTGGTAAACATTCTACTTGGATTTGTATGAAATATCTGGGCCATGTGCCGGTTATTTGAATCCCTTAGGGATTATTATCACTACTTCTATAATGCTTAGCATGTTATATGATTTCGGTCCTGAGTTAAACATTGTTCGAAATGCTTAGTCACCTTTCTAAGGTTTTAAAAACTTAAACTATATTTTTCTAATAATTGGAACTGGGACTATAACCTGACTTTGCTGTGTGGCTCATATGCATATTCTGGATTGAGTGTGGATCGGGCTGCACGCCGCAGCGATGATACGATGATATTGCACTTGGGCTGTAGGAGCCCCTCCGGAGTCTGAACTCCCACAGTGAGCGCGAGTACCCAAATAGATCGGGTTGCGCGATGCAGCGGTCATGTGCATTGAATTGCATTCATATATTGATGTTTGTCTGTCATTGTCTTGTTGCCTGTTTCACCGTTAATTGTACTAAACTGTTGTCTGTAGCTTTACATTGTGGTATTTCGGGTATTCTCATTCTCGGTCATTATTTATGCTTATTACTCACTGAGTTGGAAGTACTCATTTTACTCCCTTCACCATGTGTGCAGATTCAGGTGTTCCGGAGGCTTCGTAGCATTGTTGCTGCTCTCCAGATTATCTCATGAGTTGTCGAGGTAGCTGTTTGGCATCCGCAGGACCCGACTTCTCCCCCTTATTCATTTATATTTCCGCATCCTAGACTTATGTATTTTGAGAATTTATTACTCAGTTGTATTTAGATGCTCTAGACTCGTGACCCCAGATCTTTAGGGAGTTATATTGGTATTACTATGGCTTTCCGTATTATTTCTATCTATTGTCAGAATTATTAATCTTGCTAACTGTTATAAATATCTAACTAACTGGTGATGAGTTTTCATACTCGGGTTGAGAGTGTTGAAATGGTCGAGCTTGCCTAGCAATTGTATTGGGCGCCATCACGACCGGGGTTGGGGTCGTGACAGAATTCCATACAAATTCATATTAGGAATTTAATGTTATAATTTTAATCTACGGGAAATTATCTTATTTGAAGATAAAATTTACATTTTGGAGGATTATCAATTATCAACAATGTATTCATGCATGATAAAAGATTTGACTACAGCACTGAAAATGTTTTGGCAAATAAATGAACTAAAATTCGACAACAAAATTAAAGCTAATGAAAACCTATCAATTGCATACCCAAAATGATGATAAATAAAGAGTAAAAAGCATATGTTTTCAGGTTTCACTTCGATTTAAAAAAAAATGCAATAATTGAAAGTTTACAATTGACCTTTAAGTCTAAATCCTATTGAACGAAGAAAATTATTTTCACTCAAATACTGGTACAAAAATATGGAATATTTTAGAGTTCTAGTGCAATAGGAAATTAGATTTAGTATTCGTAGTTAATATTTTATGCTCAAATTCAAGTTCAACAGGGAATGTATTATAGAGTTCATATTCGTATTTTGAATTTAATAGAAAAGGAGTAAACATTATATGGCTAAAAGTATTAGGATTGTATTAAAGTAATCATGTAGGATCCCTAATTTGTAGCATTATGTTCTAAAACTAATAGGATTATAAGGCTAATATCTAGAATTCCGGTTATGTCCTTTTATTTTGAGTTATTATGCTTAACATTATAAGGTTATTTTTGTAAACTGACATTGTATTTATGCTTTTATATTAACTAGTCTCTATGTACGTGCTTTGCACGTAAATCTTCAGTCAATTATTTAAATAGAGGAGCAAAAAATTAAACTTAAGGAAAATTATATACTAGAAATAAGTTTGTTTGAAGATACAGTCTTTTTTTAAATAAGTTTGAAGTATCTTCAATCCATTATTTGCCTTTTAAAATAAATTTTATTTCCTATTATATTTTTCAAATTTTAAACAAAATGTTTGAACCAAAAGAAGCAATTGTTGAAGATATGATCATAGGTCATTTAAACAATCCATCTCAATTTATTCGATACAAATTGAGTAATTAATTACATATACATATTATAACCTCTAGAGTTTTCATAGAGCAATTTAAATACAATTAAATTAAGATGAACCCAATCGTAGTAATAACATCACATTATCAACAAAACTCAAAGACATTAGAAAAAAAATACTATATGTATAAATCTATCAATATTTTTGCATCAATTCAAAAGAATAAAAAAGTAAACACAAAACTTACACTTCATAGACAAATTAAAAAGCTATACTTTTGTCATATTAATATTTGTATGTGTTGCTTTTGATAAATAATTATCTCTTCTAGAACTCTTATATGTAAAACTTACACAAAGCAACACACACACACACACACACATATATATATATATATATATATATATATATATATATATATACACATATACATGCTAATCACAGCAAACTCCAAAGGAAAAAAAAAAAAGAGGAAAAAAGACAAAGGAAAAGAATATTTATACTTGATTTCAGAGTTCCAAGTCTTGTTGTTTAATTGGAAAAGGAATTTCATCGTTGGGTAATTTACAATTAGATCCATAAATTATACAAATATTTAAGGACATAAAAGTCGATCAATATTTAGAGGATATTTTAGTCGTTCAACATTTAACATAAATTATTCGTGTTTTTATAGTAATATAGATATAGATATAGATAGATAGATAGATAGATAGATATAGATATAGATATAGATAGATAGATAGATAGAGATAGATATAGATATAGATAGATATAGATAGATATAGATATAGAAGATATAGATAATTCACTAGCATATTGGAAGAGTTTTCGGAACAATCGACCAGTTTTCCATCTATAACTATATGCCCCTTAAATAGGAGCTGCGGTATCAGAAAAATTCTATGAGAAACCGATTTTGATCCTTGTTTTATGTTAAGCTTGAATGTGCATCCAATTGGCACTATCATTAAGTAATGTATTTCTGAAATTTCCTTCAAATAGTGAACTTCACATAGAAGATTTATAATGAATTTTATATCCTGCTTGTATATCCATATATTCTCCTATGTACTACTCGCAGTTAACCATCAAACGAAACCCTCAAAATGCTATAACAATATCAGAAAAATACTTGAGACATCTAAGCTAGCGTTTGACCATAGATCCCCAAATTTCTTTTGAAAAATCTAATTTGGATGAAGTTTGGTTTGAAGATGAAAATGTGTTTGGACATCGATTTTCAAAACATATTTCCCAAATTTATTTTAGAAAAACATGTATATTATTAGTGTTTTGGCTTTGAGATTTTTGGCAAAATCTATGGCCAAACATATGTTTGCCAAATAAAACTCAAATNGTTTTACAAAAATAAAAAAAATAAAAAAAAAAAGAAAGAAAGAAAGAAAGATGAAGAACGGTAAATAATTCATAGGGTTTAGATCTAACTTTAGTTCTAAACAGAATGTTGGTGTGTTTGATAGATATATTATTTTTCTAAAACATACTTGTCGGTGAAATTATTTGACACTGTTTTTGTGAGTAATTGTTTTCTTAAACGTCAAATTTTTAAACCAAATGAAGAAAAATGACTTGCGCCATTTTTAATCACTTGCGTCATATATACACGTAATTAGTTATTTTCCTCTGCGTATATATTTAATTATTAATGCATATCACTTAATTATTTCAACCAGCACATTACTACTCCCTTATCACATTCCCGATATTATTTTACCCCTAGCATAAACTACCTAACTTACAACCTAAAACACCAGAAAATGATCAATAAACTACTTCCTTAGTTTATAAATACCAAGAACACCATTGTTGAAAGTGCATATGTATAATATTCTAGTTAAAAATGAAGCCACCTTTTCCACATTCATTAAATATTCCTTAAACAAAGAGAAATAACATAACAAGATACTCTCAGTTCTAATTTATATGCCTTAATTTGATTCAACACAGAATTTAAGAAAGAATAAATTTTAAAATTGTATAATATATGGTTCTAAACAGTATTATTTATGTAGCTATAAAATTTTGAAACTTGTATGTTTAAATATGTATAATAGTTGTTTTGCTATGAAAATTTGTCTTTTGTAATCTTAAGCATATCATACTATTTGTTTGGCTATAAGACTTCTGAAACTTGTGGCTTTAAATATGCAATAATATTTAGGTGTTTATAAAAATTTGATTAAAATACAAAACTTAAAGTTAAGTTATTTTCAAATATAAAAGTATGCTAATTTTCTAATAAGAAAATAATGTCAGATCAAATATCATATAATGAGTTGTATACTTTTGAATTTTATTTAAAAAAAAAAAGCCATATGAATGTGGACGGGTTTTTAACAATCGAAAAGAAATAACAACAAAATAACACGTGAAATTTAAAAAATGTCGCATGCTATAAATATATTGATATGGTCGTCCTACCATATATTAATATTAATTCATACTCGCAGTCTCCCTAATTTACGTTATATAAAAGAACAGTAGGACCATTCCACTTTTGCCGAGTGGGAAATTAGGTAATTATTGCAGCATCTGTGTTTAGTTCATAATATTTGACTCCATAAAGCACCAATGCATAAATTAAAAGAAGAAAATTATGAAGAAAAAAAAAACTAAAACTAGAGAAGGAATTTGCATTGAACAGGTGTTCTAAAATAATTGGGCGTTTGGACATAAGAATTGTTAAATTTCGAAAAGAAGTGAATTTTTTTTTCCAAGTGAAAATAGTATTTAAAAATTAGAGTTGTATTTGAACATAAATATAATTTTGGGCTGTTTTTGAAACATTGTGAGTGATCTGAAGTGAAAATTTTAAAAATCAGTTTTTTGGGGTTTTTTAAATTTTCAAAAAATTCCGAAATTCATCTTCAAATGAAAATTGAAAATTTTATGGTCAAACACTGATTATGAAATAAATATTTTATAAAATTTCTTTCTAAGTTATTCCACGTACGGTGCATGTATAGTTGATTTAATTGAAGAAATTACTTTCTTAGAGGAAAGCATTTCACACCAAATAGGAGAAATGATTTTTGCCATCGATAAGGATGATCAAACACGATTTCTATGATATTTTTGTATAGGGTAAAATATGTTCATATTAAATGCTCGCATAAGAAAGCGATACGTGGAGCCGAAGACAGATGGAAAGCGACACAAATGGCAATCAAGTCCGAGAGCAACAATCTCGTTTGTTCCCGAAGGGAATGTTGCTCATAAAGATAAAATAAATGCCGGCCACCCGGTGACATTTAATGAAAAATATTCTATAACATTAAATACGTAGCTCGTTACAAAGAATATGGAATTCATAGGCTGTCATTACACATTCTTCAACGGTCTCTATAATTGTTATTTAAGAGGGACTTGATCATAGGATCTTGTTCTCTAGGAGCAACTATAAGTAAGGAATTCTAATGGTAGGCTAGAAACTTGTATTTTAGCTGTAGTTTACACTCTAAATTACTGTATTTTACGTGTGTTTGAGCTTAAATAATGGTAATTTATACTTATTTTGTGTTTTACGCCTTGCAGAAAATGATTCCGAGTGAAAACAATAAATATGAGATAAATCAAATAATTGGAGCTTTGAATTCTGAGTAAAAGTCAAAGAATTAAACCGGGATCGCGTCCGGGGCGCTTGGACATGCGTTGCATACGAAAGTGGGAAGAAAGTGGAAGGGCCAGAACAACTGTACTAATGCGACACACTATGCGTAGCAGCGTGTGACACATTAGTGCAAATATGCTTCAAAAGTTTGATGATGAAGCCCAACTATGTCTTTTAAAAGACAAAGCGGTTGTTGCAAATATAATCCGATTTTAAGTCCGAAGTCGAATCCTCAGGGAACTAACCTATCTATTACAACTCTTGGCAATGTTATTATCAACTCAAATAATTTCCAGATGCAAGATTTTTATCAATGAAGGTTGGGTTTTTGTTTAACTAATTCAAATGATATTAAAAATAACAATATGCTAAACCAAAGATAATTCAATGGTAAAAAAGGTCTAGGGTATTGGTTTTCCCAATTGCTAGTTTATGTCTTAACTCTTTTGCTATAATCTCGCCGTAATATTCTATGAGAATTATGAACTATGTGTTATCATAATTATCTCTCGATCAACTACGATAATTTACTAGAGCATTCTCTCGAACTACTCTAGCTGACAATTTGTGCAGCTCTGAATTATCCCACCAAAGTTTCGTTATCTCTAACCCTACTTTTAAGTTCAAGTAATGAATCTCTTCAATTACCAAAAGTAGTGTTGTTCAACAGCAGTCTAACCTAGTATTCTTTCTCAAGCAACACAAGGCAATTCGATACGAATAATCAAGGGCCCATTCAATTAATCACCATACAAAACGTAGTTGAACAATCATATAATAAACCCGGCTCGATTATAATAAAGCTGAATCAAAACTTTATCCAACGATTGGTTCCATCAACCCTAGATCAAATGTTTAGCTACTCATAACAAAGCAAGAGAAAACTACTAAATTGTTCATAATTTGAAATTGCAATAATAAAGAGAAGATAGAAAAACTCTAATATTTGGTTGATCTTCTCACACTTGTTCTTACCTCCAAACTAGTCTAAAAAGAAGCTTGATACTTTCTTGGGTGAGCTTTATGAGTTTATAAGGATTTAGAATAAGTTTTTCCCGAGATACACTTTGGTCCCACAAGTTCTAGGCATCGCACAGTTCACCGAGGGCCGTTGCGCGACCGCAGTGAGAGCCAAATAGTTTGCCTCGCGTTTGTGGCATGCCGCGGTCCCACTGTGGTCCATCGTGGTCGCGGTGGATTCAAACCCAATCCACTTTTTGCTTCTTTCCGCTCGAATTCTTCTTGATTGGACGTTTTCTTCACATTATTGACTCCAAAATACTCCATAGTTCTTCCTAACTTGGATTAGTCTCTGCGAAGCAAAAAAATACCAATTAGAGCATTTTGTTATCATTTAGCCTATAAAATAACAACAAAGTATGGTATAATTAGGGTGTAAATATCTTCTACGTAGCCTGTTATCAACACCCCACACTTAAATCATTGCTAGTCTTCGAGCAATCCACTACACGCTATCAACGTTCCGTCCCTCAGCTTTCCCTTTAACGAATCACACCATGAACAATTCACTAGAATTGTACCTAGTAGTGAACAACCTTTTCCTCAAAAGTCGAATCTCTCATGCCATACAATATTCGCACATACTCAAACTACTCTATAGAGAAGTCAAGACTTACCTTTTCTTCGTGAATCACATGCCCTCACATCACATAAGAGAGTAGTTCCACAATTAATATTATTAAGAACAATTAGGAACACATATGGACAAAATTTGCTTACTCTCAAAAAGAACATTCACATGCCATAAAGATGCACCATACGCTTGCCCGTAGTGTATTACTCTACTAATCGATCCTATTCAGTCTAAGATCAATTAGGACTTCACTTGATTGTAATGTAGGCTAATGGATGGGTAGGATATATTTGGATATAGCGACTAACCTCCCCAAGCACTTTTAATACAATCACATTAACCTTCCAAATGATACTTATGTCAACCAGACATTCCACCGCATTTTCTTTATAACATCCCATTTCTTTTGGTGCATTTGTATCAAGCTACCACTTATCAACTACTACATTTATTCGTTTTTTTTCTTTTATTTTTATTTTACGTGGCGCTTTTTCTTTTACTCTTCCAAAACTGCACCTTTCCTCTATTTCATTGGTTCCACTCAAAAATCAAACCACCCCCCACACTTTAACTTTTGCATATGTGAAGGCCATTCAAGTGCTCATGGGAGGTAAAATAGGTTCAAACATATGGCTATTCAAACAATTGGGTAAGGTTCGCAATGTGGTTGCCAAAGAAGCAGGCTTATAGGCTCAACGGGGTTAACTACAATGTATTACATTTAGGTGGGTTTACTTTATATATCTGGCTTAACAAAGAAATGTCTATATCACTTCTAAGACTGAATGAAGCTACTATTTCGCTTTGCAAACACACAGGGAAAGTTCTAGGTATCAAATGTAAAACATAGAATACAGTACATCTCACACACACATGGCACATGACTCACTCCAAATTGGTTAATCAAGACTCTCTCTTTTGAGTGTTCAAGTCAGTTACAAACATACAAATTTAAGACACTTTAGCAAGAGTCAACCACTGAGACTAGGCGTTACACTCTAGTGTCGACTGTGTTCAGGTGTATTAACGCCAAGGATTTTTCTTTCTATTTCAGCTCGTAGCCCATGAATACTAACTAAAAAAAACTAAAAATAGAATAAATAAAAACTACCTACATCCGATTCAAGCTAAACCCTTGGAAAAGAACCGTGGCCCAAAGAAAAACCATGGGGAAGATACTACACTACCTAAAATAAAAAAAAAATCTTTTTTGGTATTTTCTCTAGACTAACTTCCCTCAAGAAACTATCTCAAATATCCGTTATCAGGAAGAGTCCTTATATTCCATTTTTTTGTTCGACTAATGTCCCTCAAAAGACCTGTCGAAAGGTGTCCATCTTCGGGCCAAGTCGAAGTTAACTAACATGACCCTAAATTACTATACAATCAAAAAAAGAAAGCAAAATCATACTCAGTTATACAATATTTTTACAACAACATCCATCCCCCACCCCATACTTAAAAATTTGGCATGTCCCCATGTCAAAAAATAATAAGCAGAGTAAGGTAAGGGGACTTCCCTGAAGCTCAATCCTGATCAGAGACGGTGCCAGGATCGAGGTGACATGCTCGTCCTAGCGCTCAAAAAGCCATCCCATAATCATTTTCTCTGACTTGGCCTGTTGAGTTGCCAGAGTGTCAACTCTGGTGCCCAGGTCAGTGATAGAAGTGCGGAGGCCAGCCATTTCCTACTCCAGGGCTATCAGGCGGGAACTTCGGTGGGGATGTGATAGGAACGCCTCATCAGTTCTTAGAGGTGGTGGAACAACAACAATCTCAGCCACCTCGTAAGCTTCATCATCATCCTCAACCATCACCACCGGCTCTCTCCCAATTATGATTTTGCTTGCCCGAAATGGGGCTTTCAATGGCAATTTCCCATCAACTCTAATGTTTTCAGGGATTCTAGCAGCACGACATATGTTGACCAGAGAAGGGAAGTAAAAACCTTTGAGTATCTTAGGTGAGCGGATGAACATCTCATCATGAATGAGTTGGGCAACATCAAAATCCTTGGGTCATGAAGCAGTAGATAGCTGCTGCTTGTGGTTGATTGAGATAAGTAGTATTGCTGGAGGGAAACAACCGACTATTGATAATTGTGAGCCAACACTTAGCCTCCCAATTGAGAGAGTGTGAGTTAAGTGTGATCCAGTGCTTTATCCATATGTGCTCTCTGTCTGGCATACATATTGTCTCAAGAAGACTTGCCCAATAGACACTATGTTGGAGATAAGCATGATAATTGTCGGTTTCCCCCATGAAAACTTGCAGCCGATACACCCTGCTGATAGCCTCGAGTAGAGCTGTCAATATGGGAGGGGGCGGGCTAGCCCAGCCCACGTGGGCTTTAGCAATTGACGGGCTGGGATGGTCTAGCCCACTATTTTGATGGACCTTATAATGGTTAGCCCACCCCAACCCTATGTGGGTTGTGGGCTCCCACGAGCCGGCCCCATCATTTTTTAAAATATAATTTTATATTTTTTCTTTAAGTTCTAACTTTAAAAAAGTTAAATATTTAAAAGTTACAAAAATCTTATTGAAAAAATTTCACAAAACATAATACTTATATTGTTCCAATATATCACAATAAACACTAAAAAAGTGAAAGACAAGACTACATTTCATTCAATAAAAGTCAAAACTCAAAAGAAACTATTCAAGAGAACGTCATGACTCTTGTGAGATATCCTACACATCATCTTCATCAAACATATTTGAATCCTCTTGTGAGAAGGTTGCCTTAACATCTTTACTTTCATCCGCATCTACAATTCATATGCATTATTAATTAGTTAAATATTAAAAATAACTAAATTTTTAAACTAGTTAACGTTTTAAGACTTTGGTAGTTTAATATGATGAGCTTAATAAAATTTAAACTTGAGATACTCTTCTTGCTATTTTTTGTGTCTTATAATTTTTATATTTTATATATTTTTATTAGGCCCACGGGGCGGCCCAGCCCAGCCTTAGTCAAGCCGTACGGGCCACGAGCTTACTCGGGATGGTCTTAAAAGCCTCGTTTTTAAATGGGCTCCAAAAATTATAGTCCATCCCTACTAAACTATGGGTCGGGCCGGGATGGCCCAACGGGCCAACCCCATATTGACGGCTCAAGCCTCGAGGATGCATTTACCCGGGTATTGCGTACTATGACAACACCATTCTCATGTTTTGGGCAGTTAGCATAAAATTCCCTCACGACATGTATGTTTGCCTCCTCCGGTTCCTCAAAGAAGATGTCTAGCTGACACCTCCTCAACTCAGCATAGATATTCGGGCATTCCCCTTGCAAAGCTTCCCGGTCAATATACACCTCTGGTAGCAATTTATTTGACGCCTTTGTACTATACCTGTCCTCCGCCGATTTGGAGACAAACCTAGTGCGGTCAAACTGTGCCGCACTAGTTTGGCCCCGAGCTCTCGAGGAACTGCCCGGTCCACTAGCAGAGGACCCTGTTGTGCGTCTCTTTCTAGATGGTTGTATTGTACCTGTCAAACAGAGAATCTCCAATCAGTAAGGGTATGAGTCATGTGAACCATAGGTGGTTACTCAGACTTCATCACAACCGTGGTCACAGTAGCCCTTAGAACTCCATTGAGGCAATTCTACAAACACATTGTGAGCAAGACACTGCCCTAACACATTTAGCCCACATGGATACATCAATGCTTCCCCCAAATCACAATTTACACTTCACCATTCTACCTATAACACTAATCTTACACACACAAGCACACACATCTCTACAATATAGTGCACACACTACTCTACAAAATTGTGCATATAACTCATTAAAAAGCAAGAAAAGAAAAAAATTAAAAGAAAAAAAATTCAAGTAGAGATACTACACAATTAAATATTGAACTAAGAAAAAATTTAAACAAAAATACAATAGAAGAGGGAGAGAAGAGTTCCATACCTAGGGTGAGTTGAGAGTTAGAAGGATGGGGGTTGGGGAAGATGGGTGGTAATGTGGTAGAAGTGAAGAAGAAGAAGAAGAAGAGAGGAAAGGATTGTTGGGTTAGGGTTAGAGAGAGAGAGAATTTGGGAAAGTGAGGGGGTTGGACGGGTGGGTTAGATATAAGTAGGGGGTTTAAAAAAATTATAAAATAAAAGAAGAAGAAGAAAAGAAAGAAAAGAAAAAAATGAAAAAAAACTTACCTGGGTACGAACTCACCGCAGTCGACCGCGGTGGGTTAAACAAATTGAGTTCAGAATACTCTCGCCTCACGGCGGTCGTGGTGGGTTGAGCAAATTTGAGGTAGAATGCTCGTCCATCACCGCGGTCGGGCCGCAGTTGCGGTGCGAGGATTTTTATTTTTATTTTTTAGATTACATGAGAAAATGAAAACAACACATTTGTGGGTTGCCTCCCAGACAACGCCTGATTTAACGTCGCAGCACGATGCAGGCTCGGGTCATCACTCCTCATTCTCGTACTGGGGCTTGTCCAATATTATTATCTCCTTATCCCCTTTCTCTTCTTCCATTCCAAGGTAACGTTTCAACCTTTGCCCATTCACTATGAACTTATTCGTCCCATCTTCTGATTTAATCTCAATAGCTCCACTTGAGAACATTTGCCCCATTCTAAATGGTCCTGACCATCGGGATTTCAACTTACCCGGAAACAACCTCAATCTTGAGTTGTATAACAACACTAGCTCTCCAGATTTTAAGTTTCGGTCCACGATGTGCTTATCATGAATTGGTTTCATCCTTTCTTTATACAATCTAGCACTCTCGAATGCCTGGAACCTGAATTCCTCTAGCTCATGTCACCCAGTGACTCTGTTGGTGCCTGCTGTCTCCATGTCTAAGTTCAACGGCTGCAATGCCCAAAGTGATTTATGCTCGAGCCCTACCGGAAGGTGGCATGCCTTTCCAAACACCAACTTGTACGGTGACATACCAATTGGAGTTTTGAAGGTTGTGTGGTATACCCACAGTACATCATCCAGCTTCTTCGCCCAATCGATCCTTGTTGCATTCACTATTTTTGTAAGGACATTTTTAATTTCCCTATTGGACACTTCAATTTGCCCGCTCGACTGTGGATTGTACGAGGTGGTCACCTTATGACGAACTCCATAATTTTTCAACAGCCATGCGAACGCCAGAAATGGGTTCCGCCATCACTGATTATAGTTCTCGGGGTACCAAAACGTGTGAAGATGTTCTTCTTTAGAAAGCCTATTACCCCTTTAGCATCATTGGTTGGGAGAGACACTGCTTTGATACTCTTGGAAACATAGTCAACTACTACCAATATGTACTTGTTACCATACGAGCTGATAAATGGCCCTATGAAGTCAATCCCCCACATGTCAAAAACCTCCACCTCTTGAATTGTAGTCATTGGAATCTCGTGTCGACTAGATATGTTGCCTATCCTTTGGCATTCATCGCAAATTTTGACCCAAATATGGGCATCCTTGAACAAAGTTGGCCAATATAAGACCGACTCCAACACCTTAGTTGCTGTCCGAATTCCTCCAAAGTGTCCACCATATGGTGAAGCATGGCAAGCCTGCAAAATAGAATGTTGATCTTTCTCTGGGATACACCGCCAGATCATGTTATCTACACATATTTTAAACAGTAGAGGTTCATCCCAATAATAAGATCGACAATCACGAAAGAACTTTTTCTTTTGAATTGAGGAGAGTTCATAAGGTACAATACCACTTGCTAAATAATTAGCAAAATCAGTATACCACGATGCCTCATCCATTGTCATTGCTAGTAACTGTTCATCCGAGAATGTCTCTGTTATATCCTCAACCTCTACCTTCTTTTCAGCTCCTTCCAACCTTGAGAGGTGGTCAGCTACTTGGTTCTATGTCCCTTTTCTATCATGGATCTCCAGATCGAATTCTTGTAGCAAAATAACCCAGCGAATCAAGCGTTGCTTTGACTCCTTCTTTTTCTATCAGGTACCTAATTACTGCATGGTCTGTGTAAATAATAACTTTGGAGCCAATCAAGTATGACCTAAATTTGTCGAATGCAAAAACTAAAGCCAATGTATCCTTTTTTGTCACGGTGTAATTGAGTTGTGCACCGACTAGCGTTCTGCTTGCATAGTAAATCGGGTGCATCAGTTTATCCTTTTGCTGACCCAAGACTGCTCCTATAGCATAGTCGCTTGCATCGCATATGAACTCGAATGATTGCTCCCAGTTGGGTGCAACAATGATGGGTACAGTTACCAATCTCTTCTTCAACTCCTCAAATGCCAACCTGCAGTCATTAGAAAACACAAAGGTGTGATCCTTTTCAAGGAGTTTGCATAAAGGGTTAGCAATCTTAGAGAGATCTTTTATGAATTGCCTGTAGAATCCGGCGTGCCTAAGGAAACTTCTCACTGCCTTGACTGAAGTATGTGGTGGCAAATTCTCAATCACATCAACCTTGGCATGGTCAACCTCGATTCTTTTACTGGACACTCGATGCCCAAAGACTATCCCTTCTTGTACCATAAAATGACATTTTTCCCAGTTTAGCACTAAATTTGTCTCCACACATCTTTTGAGCACTCTTCTTAAGTTGTGAAGATAGTCCTCAAATGAATCCCCCACCACAGAGAAATATCCATAAATACCTCCATAATGTCCTCCACCATGTCCGTGAAAATGGCTAACATGCACCATTGAAATGTCGTCGGTGCATTGCAAAGCCCAAAACGCATTCTCCGAAAGGCAAAGATGCCATACAGATAGGTGAATGATATTTTCTCTCTATCTTCGGGGGCTACTAAGATCTGATTGTACCCCGAATATCCATCCAAGAAACAAAAGTGAGATCGCCCAGCCAGTCTGTCCAACATTAAGTCAATGAATGGCAGGGCGAAATTGTCCTTTCGGGTGGCTGTGTTCAATTTTTGGTAATCCATGCAAATCCACCATCCTGTGACTGTGCGAGTCAAGACCAACACATTATTCTCATTTTGTACGACCGTCAGTCCTCCTTTTTTTGGCAAACACTGAACAGGGCTGACCCAATTTCTGTCAGAGATGGGGAAGATGATGACTGCATCTAACCATTTGATCATTTCCTTCTTCATCACCTCTTTCATATTTTGGTTTAGCCTCCGTTGATTTTCTCTTAAAGGTTTGTGCCCTTCTTCAAAGAGAACCTTGTGCATACAAAAAGCTGGGCTGATACCTTTTATGTCTGCCATGGTCCATCAAATGGCAGTCTTACATTCTTGTAGCACCTGTAGCAGTTACTCTACCTGCACATCTAGCAAACCAGATGATATAATAGGTAAAGTAGAATCAGGCCCTAAGAAAACGTACTTGAGGTGAGCTGAGAGCAATTTCAGCTCCAGTTTGGGTGGTTCCTCTACTGTTAGTTTTGCCGATGGTGTGGTCCTTTTTTCTAACTCAAGGGACTCGAACTGAGGTTCCCTCTTCCAGAATCCTTTACCTTCGAGTGCCATGACCCACTCTGTCAACCCTTCACCATCCATCTCCTCTAAATTTGTCAGGCAAGCCTCCAATGGATCTTTAGCAGTTAGGGTCACATCATCTTCGTGCAGGATCAAATCCACTGCCTCCACTAGGGAGAAATTAGCATATTCACTAGATTTCCTCATGGATTTCTGAACGTTGAATATGACTTCTTCATCGTTCAACCTCATTTTTAATTCCCCAGTTTCACAATCGGTCAGTGCTCTCCCAGTGGCTAAGAATGGCCTCTCTAAAATGATAGGTATCTCTTCATCTACCTAGAAATCCAAGATAACAAAGTCTGCAGGAAATACAAACTTCCCCACTTGTACAAACATATCATCAAGAATCCCTGTCGGCCTCTTTAACCGTGCGGTCAGCCAGTTGAAAAAGCATCAAAGTCGGTCTAGCTCTGCCAATGCCCAGTTTGGTATATATGGCCAACGACTTCAAGTTTATGCTAGCTCCTAAGTCACATAATGCTTTTGCAAAGGCATAACTCCTAATAGTGCATGGAATAGTAAAGCTACCTGGGTCAGATATCTTTTGAGCCATGGGTCTTGTCACTACTGCACTGCATGTCTATGTCAAAGTTACTGTGGATAGGTCCTGAAAATCAAACTTTTGTGACATTAGGTCCTTCATCATCTTTGCATAGCCTGACATCTCCGTCAAAGCATCCATCAGAGGAACATTCAATTGAATTTGACGCAGCATCTCCATGAATTTCCTGTATTGATCTTCCTTATTTTGTTTTGCCAGTCTCTGAGGGAATGGTGCAGGTATCACTCTTTATGCACTGCTTACTGGCTTCTCTCTATTGGGGTTCTGTGGCATATGAGGTACCACCTGTTCTGCAACTTGTTCACTCTCTTTAGCCTTAGCCTTATCATACTGAACCTATTCAACCACCACTTCAGTAAATTCTACTGGTTCATCTACCTCCAATGGAACTAGAGTGGCTGGCGTAGTCTCCTTGCTGGATTGTGCAATTTCTTGCTCCCTGTCTAAATCTCTCCCATTCCGGAGACTTATTACCATCAGCTGATTCGAGTTTTTCTCCTTGGGGTTAATGTTCATGTCTACTGGCAATGTTCCCTATGGGAGGTTGTTTAAGGCCATAAACAACTGCCCCAACTGAGTTTTAATGTTCTTTATTGCTGAGTCATGCACTGCCAACTTTTCCTACATCTTACCATTTATTCCAATGAGTTGTTGAAGCATAACCCTGATCTCTACCATGTTTTTATCTTGTTGCTGAGGAAGTGGCTGATATGCCAACTGTTGCTGGTTCTACTGCGGATAACCCTGTTGTCTCTGATATGGCACCACTTGGCCTTGGGGCTGCATACCTCCAGGTTGTGGCATGTTTGGTCTGTACTGCTGATTAGGTGCTGGTCGCCACTGCTATCCTCCTTATCTCTGACCCCCAAAGTTGTTGGCATAATTCATATCCTCTCTTAACCCTTGGTTGTCACCTTTTCCACACTATGAACACACATATGACTGATTAATGCAGGGTGTACACAGTCCTCCATTTGTTGTGTCAACAATATGCACTTGCTTTGTACCCATCTCATCAATCTTCTTTGTCAATATACTCATCTGAGTCATGGGTATGGCTATCTTCTTTGCATGTGAATTATTTGGGTCGAGAGGAACTGAATGCATTATTGGTGCTAGTGTTATACCTCTCATCATCCACCCCGAATTCTGGGACATCTTGTCAAGAAGGATTTTGCACTCGATGAATGTCTTACTAAAAAATGCACCACCAGCTGAATCATCTGCATTGGCCTTTAGATTGTCAGCTAACCCCATGTAAAATCTATGGCCGAGCATCTGGTCTGGAATACCATGGTGGGGACACTTCGCTAACATCCCTTTGAATCCTTCCCAATTTTCCTGCAAGGTTTTAGTAGGTTGCTGTTTGTACTGTAGTATCTCATCAATCTGTCTTATAGTCTTGTTGGGCGGGGTAAAAATTATTTAGGAACTACTTGACTAATTCCTCCCATTTGACAATGGAATTTATCGGGAGCGAATTCAGCCAAGTCTGAGCTTCCCCAGTCATATAGAACGGGAACAGTAACAACTTGATAGCTTCTGGGCTCACATTTGGCTGCCTTTGGGTCACACAAATCCATAGAAAATTTTTCATGTGTTGTTGAAGGTATTCAATGTGTGACCCGGAGAACAATCCCTTATTTTGCAGAATATGTATCATGTTGTTGGTGATCTGGAATGTCTCCGCTTGTATTGGGGGCACAACAATGGCAGTGGACAGGTTGTCAGTTGTCGATTGTGCCCAATCATAAAGTGCAACTTCTGGCACAAGAGGTGCCACCACTCTAATGTTTGGGTCAGCTGGCTCATCCCTGATGTTTCCCTTGACGTTACCTACGTCACACTTGTCAATTTCAAGTTGGTGTGTTTGTTGGTTCTTCTTGTTGGCACAGTTCAGTGCCCTGAATGTTTTCTCGGGGTCTGAGAGTCCTTCAAGCAATTCTCCAGCCCTTGAATAATTTCTAGGCATACACCTGAATCCCACAAGAGTTCAAATGTGAGAATTTCAATGAAACAATTGTTTAACACCTTCGAAAATTGATTTACCCAAAATTGCTAAGCTGGTGGAAGGATCTTCATTCCAGTGATCAAGCTCTTGTCAGGAAATATCTAGGAAATCTACCTTCTCTCCTGGAAATTCAACCCAACAACAAAATCATAGAAGTTGCCACTCTATTCTAGGATTGTGATAGGTCTGTGTTCGGCTTTGGAGACATTGAGATGACACCCCTGCTTGAGGAAATATGAGGACTGGCTGGAATACCGTGGGAAATGCCTGGTTTTTTAATACCTAAAAATCGCAAAGGTAGAGGTTTTCTCAAAATGATGGGTCTAAAGAAGAATCCAGACTTCACCGAAGGGTCTTTATCTTCATGTTCTGTTTCTTGGGGATGATAGTGCTTCCAATGAAAAAAGTAAGAATCCATACCAGGCTAGCTATAGTCACCAAAACTCTAATGGAAGGAATTGACGGACAACCATTCAGTCTTGTGCCGATGATCATTGCAGAAATATACTAAGCCCTAGAAGGTGTCAACAGGGGGTCAAACAATTCGAGGGTTGTAATCTGCTACTTCAACTTTGGCTCATGGAACATCTCCAAAAGGGTGAGTACCGACAAGAAATCCATCGAAGGGACTGGGACGATCATATCACCTTTCATCATCCAAAGCGAATGAATTACATTCCCAACATGTTCGCCCAATCGGAGAATAATAGAGAATAGGTCGAACACTTTGATAATTTGACTAAAAACCGGGTACAATGGATGTTTGAGTGGTTCCATACTGAAGAATTCATTGTTCGATCTAGGGATGCGCTATTTCTGATACTGATCGGTTTGAGGGGAACCTACCCTTATGTCCCTCTCGAGTTATGAGACAGGCGGGTAGGAAGTAGGTTATACCAAGGATCAACAAGATGAGACACTTCCGAGCTGACTTCCAGAATGACAATAGTCCGTACAGGTGGCAGGCTCAGCATATGTGGCATTGCAAAATTTTCTTGGGAAAGGACAGCATCGAACCAGACAGATACCATGCTGGTTGTACTCCACACTATTCAGGCTGGCTGGAGGACAATCACAATGGTCTGGGTCAACTCGAGTTTGTTCGAGGCCATAGAATCATCGATGAAAAGGCTGAAGCACAGGTCAAGTACAACCAACTGCGCAAGAGGATTTGGGAATGTGAAAGTGAGCATCGTGAAATACAAGAAGCCAATCAAAACTAATTGAAGAATGGAAGGATATGGCTGTCAGCGCCAACAAACGACTGGTATGTTTGGAGCGGGGTATAGTGGAACTGGAAAAGAAGTTTCTGAAGAGGGTTGAAGACTGCCGGATTGCTGAAGGAAATGAAGGTGGACATCTGGCCAGAGCTTACTTGCTACTAGAACTGCGCGAGCTAGGAGAGCTGTTCGATGGACCCAACCATGCCGAGTCTGGGGAAGGTCCCTCCGAGACCAAATAGATAGGAATTTTCATTTTTCTTCGCTTTATGAGATGTAATAAAGCCAATGGCCATTAGTGACTTTTATTTTCTTATTATTATTTAGTGTCGTTTTGGGATTCGTCTATCTTTTATCAATGAAATGAGGCATTTAGCATTCTAAGTTCTCCAAATTAACTTGTCGCTAGGCCTAACTCAGGCACAACGAGGTCCCAAAATTAGGACATGATTTATATTTCAGCACTACGTGTTTAAATATTGCAACATTTTTCTATAATCCTTACTGACTTATTACCTTTTTGTTTTACTATTTGTTTATTCCCCTCCCCAAAGGTTAGTTCGTGAACTCTGGCAACATCATCATATTTTACGAGATCCAGGGGCCCTCCACCTACTCCTCCTCCCAGTCCTGTCAGACACAGAAACAAAGGGAAAATGGAAGATTCGAGCAACTCAGCTGAACGTGTAGAGGTCACTCATGGTACTCTGGTCCCCAACGAAAATGCATCCCAACTGAAACAAAAGCTGTTGAAGTTTCAGGAAGAACTTGATCAGGTCCAGAATTTGGCAAGTCTGTCGTTTTCGCTCACCGCTCCAGAGGTTACTTTCCCAAATACCCAGAATCCCGTGCCTCCACAAAATATCCCAAAGCAACAAAACCATCTCACTCCACCACTACTGCAATACTTGCCACACTTCCAACAATACTCCACTGCTCATCCCGGAACCTTTGAACTCCACAAATGACCACTGCTACACCCAACACAATACCCCCATCTACGTGGAGACTGTGCCACACTCCACCCAGCCCATCTCAAGCACACTCGAGTCCAATGATAAGGACTCACTCATCAGAAATTTGGCCGAAGAGCTTAAAATGTTGACTAACAGAATTCAAGGCGTTGAAGGCAGTAAGGGAATTGGGGGGCTAAACTATGAAGATCTGTGCATACACCCCGATGTCGAACTACCCGAAAGGTACAAGCCTCCCAATTTCGAAATATTTGATGGAATAAGGGATCCCAGGGTTCACTTGAGAACATACTGTGACAAGCTGGTCGGAGTGGGAAGAGATGAGAAAATGCACATGAAGCTTTTCATGAGGATCTTGAAGGGAGACGCCTTATCTTGGTACATTAGCCAGGATCCGAAGAAGTGGTCAAGATGGGTAACCATGGTGTCTGATTTTATGGACAAATTCAGGTTTAATACGGAGAATGCGCCAGATGTGTTCTACATTCAAAACTTGAAGAAGAAGCCCACAAAGACATTCCATGAATATGCTACTCGATGGAGATTAGAAGCTGCTCAGGTTAGGCCTGCTTTGGAAGAAGAGCAGATGAACAAATTCTTCGTTCGAGCCCAAGACCCAAAGTATTATGAGAGGCTGATATTGATCAAGAATCATAAATTTTCTGATATCATCAAGCTAGGAGAAAGGATCGAGGAAGGCATCAAGAGTGGTATGGTTACGAACTTTGAAGCCTTGCAGGCTGCCAATAAGGCTTTACAATCTGGTGGTACGCCCAAGAAAAGGGACATAGGTGCTGTAATGGTTGCACAAAGAACCAGACCCCCTATCAAGTATGAAACATACCCAATACCTCAAATCACCTATCAGCCTACCCCAAATTACCAAGCACCCTCACCCACTTACCAAACTCTACCACCCACTTATCAATCAGCTCCACATCCTGTATATCCGCCCACTTCACCTAAATACTCCCAACCGGCACATGTTTACCAAGCCTACAACACCCAATCATACCACTATCAATCACCTCCCCCGCGTCAAAACTTCCCTAGACCACGACCAAATTTTGACCGCAGACTTCCCAAATAATACACCGCCATTGCTGAACCAATTGACCAGCTGTACCAAAAGGCTCAAGGCTGTTGGTTATGTCACCCCTATCCCTGCTATAACACTTGAAAACCCTTCTCAATGGGTCAATCCAAATAAATCATGTTACCATTAAGGCATGAAAGGACATACTATTGACGAATGCTGCTCTATGAAGGATAAGATCCAGACTTTGATTGACAATAAGATCATTGTAGCAAAGGAGCCTGCTCCGAATGTCCACAATAACCCTCTGCCGGACCACAAAGGTGGAAGTGTTCCCATGATCGAGATAGAGGATGACTGGACCCCAAGGGATCAATCGGTTTAATCACAGAAGGCGACGATCCAAAGAAGCCAGTAGTCACCCTCAATCCGATTGTGGTCAAAATTCAACCTTCTAGGGACGACAAGGTAAACATGTCCATACCACTCAAATTTGAAGCATCACCCTCTGCAAAGACGTCAACGCCGATTGAGGTTGAGTTTATGTCGCCAGCAAACACACATATACCCTTTGTAGTTGTAGTCTTACCTAAGGGGCCTGCTCTGATCGGAGTAAAGATAGCCACACCGATTTCAATGGCAATGTCAGCCATAACACCGTTCCATAAAAAGGCTATACCATAGGACTACACAGCCGAGGCCAGAATAAAGGGGAAGTTCAAGTTCGGTAAAACCGTTGTGGCATAGGGAATGACAAGAACCGGCAGTGTTTATACCCCGGAGCATTTGTCTGAGTCAAGCAAGCAGGCCTCTAGTCGGCCAACCATCAATGAAACTGGGCCCGACAATCTCTGGAAAAAGATACAAGCCAAAAAATACTCAGTCATTGACCAGCTAAATAAAATATCGACACAGATTTCTATCCTTGCTTTTCTACAAAGTTCCGATGCATACAAGAAGCCTTGTTAAGAGTGCTGAGTGAGGCGTATGTACCAAGTAATATCACCGGCGGAGAGATGGCTAACGTGGTAGGGCAGGTGTTAGAAAGTCACAAAATCACTTTTCACGAAGATGAGCTGCAACCAGAGGGGTTGAGTCATAACAAGTCATTGCACATCGTTGTGCAGTGCAAAGATTATTTTATTACCAGGATCTTAGTCGATGGGGGTCCAGTCTCAACATTTGTCCGTTGGTAACACTCAGGACATTGGGAAATGGGTTGAATGAAATCAAGGATGTTTCAATCAACTTCAAAGCTTTCGACGGTTCTCAAAGGTCTACGATTGGGGAAATTAGCTTGTGTTTGCAAATGGGGCCTACTTGGTTTGATGTTGATTTTCAAGTGATAGACGTGCCGGCATCCCACAATCTGTTA
This sequence comes from Nicotiana glauca, assembly GCA_026770625.1. NCBI lineage: Eukaryota > Viridiplantae > Streptophyta > Magnoliopsida > Solanales > Solanaceae > Nicotiana > Nicotiana glauca. The sequence goes on along the minus strand of MU686287.1, from coordinate 22,353 downwards.
TAGGGACGATTGTGGATTCATGTCGCTGGGGCCGTAGCATCAACACTACATCAGGCAGTGAAGTTTGAGTGGAACCACAAGAGGTGATCATTCACGGCGACGGTAGCAACCCCATATACAGTCGCAGACCATTCTAGTAATTGGAGGAAGGAGAAGGATAGGTAGGTAAACTTACCACCATATCGAGTGAGTCAACGCCGTCGATAAGGATAAATGGTGGGATAACAAATTGAAAGCATATTGAAATAGAGTGGGTATGAACCTGGTAAGGGACTTGGCAAGAACCTCCAAGGAATCGCTAAGCCCATCAAGCTCAAGAAACATGGAACCACCTTTGGATTGGGATATGAGTATACTTGGGAGGAATTCAACCACTTGTCACCACCATGGCGCGACCCTTACTATCCTGTGGAGCAACTAATACCCCGTTTGGAGCAGACTTTCTAGCCGACTGAGGTTATTTACGGGTCAAAAGAAGAAGAAGCACTGGCAGCGGTGAGGAATTTGTTCCTGGAAGATGATAGTATGGATTTTTATGTCATTCTTGAGGAGGAGGGGGAGGAAGGCCCTTCCATACAGGCTATAAGCAGAGGAGCATGCCTCAATAACTGGACCGCTAGAAGCACCAAAGCCCGACGAGCCTCGGGGTAGCAAGGCTGAACAAACATCATGCACTATTTTATTAGTTTACTTTCCTTTCGCATTTTTATTTTTTAAAAGAAAGAGCTCCAATGTTCAAAACATTTATGGAATTTATCAAAGCATTTCGATTTTCTTATAAATATTACTTTTATTATTTTCTCTCATTACTTTACTTATACATCATTACTATTACTTATCTTGATGAACTAATAACTGTGACATGCAACGAGATAACGCAACAAACAAACATAGATTCTGAGGAAGATGATATACCAGAAGAGATTGTTAAAGAAGTTGAGAATTCAGAGAACAGACCTAAGTCCAACCCGGACGAGACTGAGATTGTTAACCTAGGAGATGCAGAAAATATCAAAGAAACACGGATAAACGTTTATTTGTCATCATAAAAAAAGAAAGAATACACAGAGTTTCTAAGCGAATATGAGGACATATTTGCTTGGTCGTACGACGACATAGCTGGGCTGAGTACATCTATTGTGGCTCACAATTCGCAATCCAGCCTTTCCGCCAGTATAATAGAAGCTCAGAAAGTTCAAGCCAGATATGAGTTTGAAAATCAAAGAAGAAGTCACTAAGCAGGTCAAAGCTATGGTTCTCAGGGTAGTGGAATATCCAACATGGTTAGCAAACATTGTGCCAGCACCGAAGAAAGAAGGGAAGGTTAGAGTCTGTGTCGACTACCGGGATCTCAACCGAGCCAGTCCGAAAGACGAATTCCCCTTATACTTGCAGAAATGGATAGAGAAGTTTGGCCAAAACCAATCAATTCAGATGTAGTCAAGCGCTACTATGTGTAACTTCATGCTTTTCCTACATGTTGTAATGTGAACTACGTTTGACCTGATTCCCATTTAAGAGGGGATACGTAGGCAGCCTTATGGGTTCAGTCACAATTCAATAAAAAATTTATTCAGCCCCCTCACACCCCACAATTGGAAATTGGGGCAGAATTTTGAGGAGGACCCTCGAAATTTTGAAGTAACTTCAACTAATCATCGCAAGCAACCGTTAGAAGTAGCAACCCAATAAACTGGGCCAGAATTTTGAGGAGGACCCTCAAAATTCTGGAACGAGAGAGGTTGCAATGTCCTGAACCACGTCACAGTTGTCGGTTTATCTAGAAACTATTTCTTATATACTTACTTCATATATTTAACAAACTCATGCATGTTTATTATTGAAATTGATCTATTCAGTAACGCTACCCCTATGATACATACCATGTCATCAGATCAAAGCCGAACAGGGCAAGCAAAGTCAGCAGGGACACGAACTAACCTTTCCCCTTTGCGAAACTCACGATTTTTCTTTGGATGCAGGCACCCAAGTCGCAAAATCATATATTATACACTCATACTGTTCAGGAATACAACTCTCAGAATTGTCACAATCGCAATCCGCATACAATATTCCCAGTAGCCACAATATCACAATCAGCTACCAGCTATCAGCTAAGAAATTTTATTACTATTCTCCTTTTATTTCTTGCATAAGGCTACCATTCTGCCTTTCGAGACTAAGCACTGTCTCCATCTGTATTCCTGCATTGCATAAGGCTACCATTCTGCCTTCTGAGACTAAGCACTGTCTCCATATGCATTTCCTGCATCGCATAAGGCTACCATTCTGCCTTCAGAGGTTAAGCTCTACTTCCATCTGCATTTCCTGCATTGCATAAGACTACCATTATGCCTTCCGAGAATAAGCTCTGTTTCCATCTGCATCGGCTGAAAAATCGACACTTTATTTAAATCTTGCATTGGCTGAAAGAGTGCCATTATGTTTAAATCTTGCATCGGGTAAAAGATCGCCATTTTACTTAAATTTTGCATGGCTGAAATATCGCCACTTTACTTACGACTTGCATCGGCTGAAAGATCGCCACCGTTATTTATATCTTGCATCGGCTGAAATATAGCCACTTTATTTACACTTTCATGTGATGAAAAATTGCCATTTTACTTAAATTTTGCATGGCTGAAATATCGCCACTTTACTAACGTCTTGCATCGGCTAAAGATCGCCACCTTTATTTATGTCTTGCATCGGCTGAAATATCGCCACTTTATTTACGCTTTCATGGGCTGAAAGATCGCCACCTAATGCATTTCATGGGCTGAAAAATTGCCAAATTGTCCAAAGGCATCATTGTTCGGAGGCACCATTCGCATAGCCCGAGAACGCCATGCCATGGCTTGAGAACCCCTTTTATCTTTTGCACATAATTATTCAAAGGAATCATAGCTCAGAGGCATCATTCTCATAGCCCGGGAGAATCATTTAATGGCCTGTGAATTCTTTATCATACGCTTTATGGCCCAGGACGTCATGGTCTGAGGACGTCATCCTAACCATCCAAAGACAGCATTCATGGTCCGACGGGAACCTGTATCATGTTTAAATTTTTCCCACAATATACACTTGTATTGCTTATTTGTAAGTAAACTGGCTAGCAATGACCGTCTCAGCAGGATCGATCCCGCTGCAGTTCCTACAAGCCTTATTAGGCTTTAACCATCCATCCCAAACCTGAATATCGCATCCGTTCTTGAAAGATCTCCATCGGCATATTTCGCCGATGGATCCTGAACTACATATGGCCTGATTCCTATAAGACCGTTGATATGTAAGCAGCTCAGGAACCAGATCACGTTCAACCTCTTCAAATTATTTCACTCGGGCAAAATTTGTCATCATGTCTTTACCCGACAACTCTTTCATCCTTTCCGGGTAAAGAGGGGCAGCTGTTAATACCCAATTTTTCCTTGTATATTTTTTATATGTAAAATACTTTTGAAATAGAATATGTATGCATATATAAGTGCGTCCAAATATTTTAATATTTTTTCTAATTTTTAAATCAAATTATTGCCATATTTTAGCAATACAAAAATCAATAATTATTCCTCAAATTATTATTTTGGTGATTAATTTATATTATTCTCATATTTATCCCAAAATCTAGCTAAGGTAATTTTTATAAATTTATTTAGTATTTTTAAAGCTAAATTGCATATAATTGCAATATTAGCCTATTTTAAGAATTAATTGCGTTTATCATTACCAAATTTGATTCAAGAAATTTAATATTTATATATTGTTAATTAATTTAGCACCTTTAATTTGTTTTCAAAAATCATTTTACTAGTTTTATAAAATAAAAATGAAAAAAATGGCTATTTAAAATCTAGCCCTATTTCATTTCAATTGTAGCCCAAATCATCCACCCCAACTAACCCAATTTCAATCCCAATTGGACCAACCCAAATCCTAAATTTACCCGCCCATGACCCAATTAAAAAACCCACCTAAACCTATTGTTTAATCCCATCCGTTGATCTAACAAATCAACGGCTCACACTCCATCTTTCCTTTTTTCATTTACCGAACCCCCAACCCTATTTCATTTAATTATCCGCCGCCCTGAAACCCTTTCTTCTCTCAAACTCTCTCGAACATTCCCTAACCCTAGCCGCCTGTCATCGTCTTCAACCCTGAAACCACCAGAGTCCATGTCTTCTCAGGCCATGAGAGTCTTAAACTCACCTCCCTTTGCTCTTACACACTTGATACCTGAAGATTCGAGGTCTGACCTTAAAGGTTTTCACCCATTGCCGACTCGAGGTTTCACGTCCATCTCCGACCTTGCTCTGGCATATTCTGGTCTTCTGAGCTTGATTCTAACTTCTCCGACTCAGATCGGTGACCTCTCAAAGCCTTTCTTATTTCTAGGGTTCTTCTGAAACACTGATCCTTCGAGGTTCTCTCCAATTTCTTTAGATTCGTTGTGTATCTGTGCTCTTTTTGAGTTTTCAAATGATTTCCCTAACTTTTCTTTCAAAAACTACTTTTAAAAAAACCTTTCTTTTCCAATCTAGGGCTTCCTGAAAATGTTTAAGTATTTTTTAACATTTTCTTTGTCATTCGTGTGTATTTTCCTCGACTGTATCATGCCCTTGCATGTTTCTCTTACTGTGTTTCCTATATCATGTTCTCGTATGCTTTCTACTGTGTTCTTGTGCCTTTTCTTTTACCATGTTCTTGTATATTCTTTTACTTAGTTTTATACTCTGTTCTTGAATGTTCTTTACTGTGTTCTATAGGCTCCACGCTTGTGTTTCTTTTACCATGTTTTCCATATTATGTTCTCATATGCTTTCTACTATGTTCTGGTATTTCTTCTACTATGTCCTGCTATACTATACCTTTCTACTGTGTTCTTTGCTATTTTTCTTCTACTGATCCTTGTTTAAGTTTCTTCTAAGAAAAGACTTTCTTAAGCATGTTTCTTCTACTGTGTTTTCCTACTGGGTTATTAAGTGTTCTTACTATTTTTCCTCTACTGAACCTTGGTTAAATTTCTTCTAAAAAAGCATGTTTCTTCCAGTATTTTCCATTATGTTCTTTGAATCTTTCTACTGTGTTTGCATGTTTTCTCATGGGTTTTTGAAGGAAACTTCTAAGCCTGTTTCGACTACTTGCCTCCTTATCTCTGTATTTGATTCAAGGTGGAAACCTTAGAATTTGGGGATTCTGTCGAGGTTTGATTATGTGAACTAGGTTATTTTCTAGAAACCTTAACTCTTTTAGACTGATTTTTGAATCTCTGAACTGAGTTTGGACACCTTTGTCTTCATAAAATGTTGAACCTTTTGCTAAGCTCTTCTACACTGGATTCTTTCTATTGATTTTACGAGGGCATGATAAGTTTCTTTCATGTTTAACATGTCTATATGCTTTTATATGTGATGAATCTTTCTTCAAAAAAGGTTTTCAAACTTGTGATTCAGAATTCCTTTTAAATAGGTCCAATTGATTTGTTTGCTGATTTTCCTTAAGTTCAAAATTATTCCCATCTTTCGGACTTGGTTCATTCATACAAAATCTCTGGCCTCAGATTTCTTGTCCGTTAATTGATTTTCTTTCCTTAAATTGTACAACCGTGTATTTCAAAGACCTTGTCCTTAAATAACCTTTATGTATTTTCCCTCAATTGCATGCTTTACACAAAGTGTTTATTTAATTCATTTCCTTAAGTGGTTTTACCCGTTTGAATCTGAATCCCTTAGTTAAGGGAAGTCTTGTATAATTGATTGACAATCATTTTCAAACTATTTTCTTACCTTATTTCTGCCTGCTTTCTGCACTATAAATACACTATTTTTCTTTCACACTTCACACGATTAACACACTTCAGACCTCACAATTTCACAACCTCTCCTGAACTCACACTTATAGTATTCTGTCTTCCTGTTTGCACTTTGGATTTTACAAGGCTACTGCCTTTTCTACTCTTTTCTTTGAAACTGGTATGTTCTAATTTAAGTTTCAGCATCACTCAAACGTGTTTACTTACAGTTTTTTGTATCCATGTCTACTTTATTGCTTTCTGTAGAGTTTGATATTTAGCTTAGCATGTCTATGTTCTACTGCCTGTTTCTTTTATGAATCTTTGCTCCCTACCCCATTACCCCTATGTGTTTGTGAGTGGTGACTTAGGGCATGTCAATCTGAGTTGTTGTCCATGAACTGAGTTTTGAACCTCAACCTCTAAACATGCTGGAGGGTATGCCAGCACCTCCCATTGATGAGTATGCCCATCAACATGCTCTCCTTATGTTCTTGAAAATTCCCCACTCCCCTATACCCTTATGTGTGCTGATTTTAAATTATTCCCCTTTTCCCTTTCCCCTTTCAGAATTCCATTCTTGCACTTGCACTCTCTCTTAGTTCCTAAGTTCTGCCCCCCTCTTGTGAGCCTTGCCTTGGGACCTTGAGTTCCCTCTGAACTTGGATACCTGAGGGCTAGCCCTTCCACATTGCACTATGTCTTAATGTATTTGGGCGTAAGCACTGCCCGGAGTCCACATGAGGCTCTTAGGGAACTCTGACACACCCCAAATGAGAGAAAGGCTTTTGAAGTGTGATCTTTGTAGTTGGTTTACTTCATACTTCAGACATGAAGTCTAAATCAGGCTCTCCTTGGTTGTATTTTTCAATTTCTGATGTATTCTCTTTATTTTCATTGGACTGTAATAACTTTGTAATAAACTTTGGGGGATGTTTAGTGAAAAGGGAGGGGTGACCATGCATGTATACGGGTAGATAACTTGCCTGTATGAATCTCTAATTCCTGCATTTTTCATATAGTTACCATGCCTATAAGACTTATGCATCTCATTTAGCTATCATGTCTATAAAAACCTCTGCATTCTCATTTAGATGCCATGACTATAGGGATCATGCACTTTCATGTAGAATATTATGTCTATAGCTTTTGTACACGCACATAGAAAATATACCTATAGGTCTTTTCTGATTCTTGCATACCCGCTTTTCACTAGGCAAACTTTTCTATAGGTCCTAATAACAAAAATGCAATCATATAGCACGCGATGCTTAGATATCATGTTATAGAATTTCTGCACTCTTCTATGTCTATAACAATGTTTTAAGTTGGTAAACACATAGAAAGCATGCCTATAGGGGTTCTAATTCAAATCTGAATCGCCTCACTCGCTTATGAGTCTAAAATTAGCAGTAATAATGTATTAGCAATGACAGAACTCGTGTTCTTCTAAGATTCACTTTTAACTGGCAACTTTTCTTAAATCAGCATGTAATCAACTCATATCTTATTTCTGAAATCTGTAGATATCATGCCTATAGGTTTTCGTCTATCACTTATGCAAACCTTAGGATAAACTTATAAACTGAATCAGATTTTATTAACTACAACCAACAGGCAGGCCTGATTCGGGCTTCTTATCTGAACTACGTAATAAAGCAGTCTACCTCAAATTATTATGTTTTAATTATATCTTAAACAATACGTGTAAGACATGCTAAACTATATGCTTTCTCTGGTTTAAAGGAGGTTTGTCTGAGCCTTATTATTTGTTTATATGCTCTCCCCCAAACATGCTATATGTGTTTTGTTTGCCGCCTTAGTATTTTTAACCTTTTGAAACCACAAATAAGCCAATGTCTCCTCCCTTTAGGAAATCCCAAATACCTCTGGGATTGATAGATTTGGGGCGGGTAATAGCATGCAATAAGTAAACAAGACTATTCCATGCTTTAGTACCTTAAAGGGGTGGGAAAGGGTAGATATGGATATGATGACCACGTGATAACACCATGTGTATAAGTGATTACCGGGTGTTGTGTGGGATGATCCATATTATTAATAAACCTAGGACCCCATTTCCTTTGTTCTTTGTTTCTTTTAATCTTTTAAAATGTTTTCTTCTAAATCGATTCTCTTTAATGCTTTCCGACTTTGTTTATTTCTAACCTTTAAGTGAAAATTCCCTCTTATTTGAAGCCTTACTTGTCTATATGTTATTTGTACTTTAAGTCACAACAATAGCTTGGTCGGAAACCACACTAGTGGATTCTGAGGGGGGCCTAACACCCTCCCCTTGGAATAATTTCAAGCCCTTACCCAGTCTCTGGTTATCCAAACAAAACCCTTCTTAGTGTCCTAATACACTTAAATAATTAGGTGGCGACTCTTCAATTATCTTAAATCTAATTCCCAAAAGGGAACGAATTGTCCTCCGAAATGTCATAAATCTGATTTCGCGAGAAAAAGAGGGCACGATAGTTTTGTTATCTCTAACCCCATTTTTAAGTTCAAGTAATGAATATCTTCAATTACCCAAAAGTAGTGTTGTTCAATAGCAGTCTAGTCGAGTATTCTTTCTCAAGCAATACAAGACAATTAGACACGATAAATCATGGGCCCATTCAATTAATCACTATACAAAACGTAGTTGAACATCATAATAAACCCGGCTCCATTATAACAAAGTTGAATCAAAACTTCATCCAACAATTGATTCCATCAACCCTAAATCAAATGTTTAGCGACTCATATCAAAGTAAGAGAAAACTACTAAATTATTCATAATTTGAAATTGCAATAATAAAGAGAAGATAGAAAAACTCTAATGTTTGGTTGATCTTCTCACACTTATTCTTGCCTCCTAAGTAGTCTAAAAAGAAGCTTGATACTTTTTTGGGCGAGCTTTTTGAGTTTATAAGGGTTTGGAATAAGTTTTTCCCGAAATACACTTTGGTCCCACAAGTTCTAGGCACCGCACATTTCACCGCGACCGCGATGAGAGCCAAACATTCTGCCTCACATTTGTGGCCTGCCCCGATCCCACTGCGGTCCACTACGATCGCGGTGGATTCAAACCCAGTCCACTTTTTGCTTTTTTCCACTCGGGTGCTTCTTGATTGGACATTTCCTTCACATTATTGACTCCAAAATACTTCATAGTTCTTCCTAAATTGGATTAGTCCCTGTGAAGCAAAAGAACATCAATTAGAGCATTTTGTTGTCATTTAGCCTATAAAACAATAATAAAGCATGGTATAATTAGGGTGTAAATATCGTCTATGTAGCCTACTATCATTTGACAAGTTCAAAGATTGGGTTTCTTTGGTCTGACAAGAAAATGCACTGCTGTGAATCATGGTGCGATGCACTAATACAAAATTCTATCAGACACGCGAAGTTCAGAGAGTTTGAAACTACGTAAACTACAATAATGCGATGCAGTCTGCGACACATTGTGTGACAAATGAAGGCTAAAAGTTTGCAGGTTTTCCCACTTCGGCTCAAAGAGGGTAGTTTCGCCCAGGTTCGTTCCTACTTGGTATAAATATACTGAAAACAAGTTTTTTGAAGGACTTTTGACCTACTAAAGATTGGAGAACCAACCAAGGCAAGAAGACTCAAGAATTTATCAAGATTTTAACTTACAATCAGTGCAATACATAAGTTTATATTGAATCATTAGATTGATGCTTTCTTTATTTTTGAACCTTATTGAGATGTTTTACTCCATTGCTATGGAGTAATTTCTATTATGATACTGACAGATACAATGCTTTGATAACTCTATTAGGGATTCGATTCTCAATAATTGTTAGAATTAATTGATGGAGTTTTTAATTCGTATTCTGGAGTTATTTCTTATTTTGCTTAATTGAAAGATGAGTTTTATATTGAATTTCTTTACATCTTATGCTCTAGTTTAAATTCATGATTCAAATAGGTAATCGAAAGAGCCTCTTGAATTGTTAATCAAACTATAAAATAGGGAAATATTCGTGAGAAGTTACCCTTTAGATCATAACCATCATTATATTGTTGCAATTGTTTACCGTGCTTCAATTGAATTAATTACTGAAATTAATGTTTAATTGAAAGAGGAACATTAACTTCAAGGGTAATCTGATTGTCAGTTGAATTCGTGAGAATCAACCATATTATAGAGTGAATTAACTCAAGAATTGAATCCCGAGTCAATTATCTTGCACCTATCTAGTCAATTACCCTTATTGCTCTCATTAATATTTCTTCGTTGTTCATCGCCTGTATTTTGTGATCAATTGTTAATTGCTTAATTTTTAGTAGTTAATCGTAGTAATAGTCATCAAATCAAGTGTTAATTTTTCTGGATAGTAATCATCTAAGATTATTTGAATAGTATTTAAATCCAATCCCTATGGAGACGATAATTTTATTGTACTATCTTTGGCTAGAGATCATTAATTTTGTCTTGTGTTTTGCGCTAGTCAAGTTCAACAACCGTTGTAGAGGAGGAATTTTTTAGAAGCTTAAGTTATATATTGTTCAAAGCTCAATAATATTTTCACCTTCTTGCTTGTTAATATCGTTACTTCTGCCTACGGAAGCTCTGCTCCCAAAACCGGGATTTCTGTTGTCTTATCTTGATTTCAACGCTAAGTTTTACATTCTTGTTTAATTTATTTATTATTTTGGGATCAAATCGATTCACTTGTCTATAAACCACGTATAAATTCAACTGTACCGTTTTACGAGTAAACAGTTTGGTACCCACCATAGGGCTTAGATAGTTGAGTAAATGAATTGATCCTTGCATTTATTACTAAACTGTATGATTCTCTATTCTTAGCAAAAATCATTAAAAAAAGTAGATAATGATGTCAACATCGCACACAATGTTTAGGCCCTAAGAAATCATCCTCAGCACGAAGACTCGATCAGGGATACTCATAACGAGGGGGATGAAGCTACGCCGGTCCATATCGGGCAATATCCACGACATGTTCGAGAAACAACTCCTGATGATGCTGAAGATGAGCACGTCGCTTAAAGAGTAAGGATCCTAAGGGAGCAGCAAAAGGCTATTATGGGCAACCTCTTAATTATGATAGTATTAGGTTATGACGGAGTTGAGGCAAGCATTGTCAGATGCTTCCAACAACGCAAATGGACGGGGTCCAGTTCCTCCCGGTGCTCCTGCACACCAAATAATGCAGATGGTTGAAAACAACACCCCGTGGGGCGAAGTCAGCTTCGATAGGGCTAGGGAAAATGGTATCGGATCCGGTAAAAACAATGAAAATGATCCCTTTAAAACCAAACTCATGTGGTTTATAAGGGAAATAAATGCCCGAATGGATCAAATTCCGGGTACACCACCAGTATTGAAAGGACCAAACTCAAAGAAATACACCCTGTTGCCTTTTAAACGAAGCGCGACACCAGAATTGATCTTGAAGCGGTTCAAGATACCAGTTGTGCCGAAGTATGATGGGAATTAAGATCTTTAGGAGCACATCACCACCTATACAATGGTGCTGAAGGGGCACGACTTAGCTCCGCACGATATTGAGTCAGTCTTACTGAAGAAATTCGGGGAGACCCTCAAAAAGGGGTTCTTACATGGTATACACTTTTACTTGAGCATTCAATAGATTCCTTCGAGATGCTCACGGATTCTTTGATAAAGGCTCATTTCGGGACCAGGAAGGTACATGCTTGAAAGGCCGACATATTCATGATTGCACAATGAGAGTTTGAATTGCTACGGGAGTTTGTGACCATATTCCAGAAAGAAAGGATGCTGCTACCAGTTTTACCAGACAAATGGGCAACTGAAGCATTTACTAAAGTGCTGAATTCGAGAAGCTTTGATGCTTCCCAAAAATTGAAAGAAAGTCTGCTCGAATTCCAGGCAATGACATAGGCGGATGTTCACAACCAGTATGAGTCAAAGATAAGAATTGAGGATGACCTCGGTTTCCTAGAATCAACCAAGGGTCAGGACCAGGAAAAGAATAAGGAGAAATCGAGGGATGGTTTTGACACAGATCGACGGTCTTCTAGAGGACAGTTTTTACCATATGAAAGGGCCGAAGGATGCGACAGAGGTTTTTGATCAGAGGATAGATTCGTTAGCGATAGGAGAGCTGATCGCGACCGAAATAACAGGTCATTGTAGGACAAGGAGATATCGGGTTTTCGAGATTCCTCTTACCCCAGGGTATCTGAGTAATACTTCAACATCAGCATAGTGGAACTAATGTCGGCTATGAAGAAAATAAAGGAAGCACGGTTCCTGAAGCCAATGAGATTCGATCCTAGTTAGAGGGATCCTAATTTATATTGTGAATACCATGGGACTATTGGCCATCGAATTGGGAACTACTGGCATCTTTGCAAGGAGGTGGCGGCATTGCTAAAAACAACCACTCAAGAATTCTTAAGTGACCGAGCCAAAAAAAACTAAGGCCACAATTGGGATAACACGAAACCCTCGAAAGCGGGAGAAGATACTCTGTATATGATGATCAGCATAATTTTTAGGGGGAACGAGATTAATGGTGCAAAATTTTCGGCGGCATAAAAGATGAAGGTGTAATAAACCCATAGTAAGAGACTTTGGGAAGTCGTTGAGGATGACATTACTTTCACGGAGGAAGAAACAGATGGACTACTGCCACCACACAACGATGCCTTGGTAATATCTCTCAATATTTTAGGTTTTAAATTAAATGTGTCTTGGTGGACCCAGGAAGTTCGACCAATATTATCCAATGGAGAGTGCAGTAGCAAGCAAAGCTGATTGGAAGTATCATTCCGGCCACAAAACTCACTGGGTTCAATTTGGCAAGTGTGACAATCTGAGAAAAGATTCTGTTGCCTACGAATACTGAAGGGGTAATGAAGACGACAATTTTTGAAGTAGTAGACGGTAAAATGGGCTACAATATTATACTAGAGAGGCTATGGCTGCACAAGATAAAGGATGTTCTATCAATATATGCACCCCCGAGCGAATAAAACAAATAAGAGGAGACCAACCGGCGACAAGGGAGATGAACGCAATATCAAGAGCAAAGGGAAGGAACATGCATCATAGAAATTACAGGAACCAACGCTTGCTCCCAAGCCAAACGAAGTCAACCAGGGGGAGGAGTCGTTGACATCCTATCAGGTACCAAGATATTTTTAGGTACCAGAAGAAATGGACGCAACAAAGTCCACAACGGAAGAACTTGAGCAAGTCGCATTGTTCGAAAAGTTCTTCGGGAGGAAGTTCCACTTGGGGACAGGATTAAACCCCAAGCTCAGGTAAGGATTCATATAATTTCTTAAATTTAACGTTGATTTTTTTATGTGTTAGCATGCAGATATGACAGGTATCCCGCCAGAAGTGGCCGTGCACAAGCTAAGCTTGGATCCTAACACCCCTCTAGTGAGGCAAAAAAAATTCCCTATTGCCGAGGTCAGAAATAAGTTCGTCAAAGAAGAGGTAACGTGTTTGCTTGATATCGGTTCAATCCGAGAGGTAAAGTATCCTGACTGGCTAGCTAACATAGTAGTAGTTCCAAAGAAGAATAATAAATTCCGCATGTGCGTAGACTATAAAGATCTAAATAAGGCGTGCCCAAAGGACTCGTTCCCATTGTGGAACATTTATCAAATGATTTATGCGACGGCCGAGCACAAATTAATGAGTTTCCTTAATGCTTACTCCAGGTACAAGCAAATCAAGGTGAACATGGAGGATCAAGAAAAAACCTCGTTCACAACAAACTTTAGCACATATTGCTATAATGTGATGACTTTCGGGCTAAAGAACGTCGGAGCCAATTATCAGCCGCTCGTAAACAAAATGTTTGAGAAACAAATAGGAAAAATCATGGAAGTTTACATAGATGATATGTTGGTTAAGCCTTTGAAAGCATGTGATCATCCTAAACACATGCAAGAACGCTTTGATAGCCTAAGGAATCACAACATGAAGCTTAACCCTGAAAAGTGTGAATTCAGAGTCAGCTCTGGTAAGTTCCTAGGATTCCTTGTGTCGTAAAGGGGGATCGAAGTTAACCTCGATAAAATTAAATCCATCGAAGACATCCATGACAGTTATCAAGCATGAAAGAGGTTCAAACGTTTACAGGAAGACTGATCACTTTAAGCAGATTCATTTCCCGGTCTTTGGAAAAATGTCATCACTTCTCTTCACTCCTGAAAAAGAAGAACTACTTTGAATGAATTTGAAAAGGTATTTGTCAAGCCCTCAATTACTGTCGAAACCAGAAGAAGGCAAAAAGTTGTTGATTTACTTGACGGTCTCGGAGGTAGCGATAAGTGCGGTATTAGTCTGTGAAGATGAAGGTATGCAATCTTTTATCTATTATATTAGTAAAATTTTAATGGGAACAGAAACTCGCTATCCACATATGGAAAAATTGGCCTTAACTCTCGTAGTTGCTGCTCAAAAGATTAAGCCTTATTTTTAATGTCATTTAATAGCCGTGTTGACAACCTTTTCCCTACTGAATATCCTTCATAAACCTGAATTTTCAGGTAGGCAGGCCAAGTGGCAAGTCGAAATGAGTGAATTTGAGAGAGAGTATTAACCTAGGACAACGATTAAGTCACAGGTTTTGGTCGACTTTGTGGTCGATTTCAGTACGGGGCTGTTACCTTTGGCTACCAAAGAAGTAGTGATGGTGTTAGAATTGATATCAGGAGTTTGGACTTTGTTCACGGATGAAGCTTCCAATGTGAAAGGGTCCGGGATCGATGTAGTGCTAATCATACCTTCGGGAGGAACCCTAAGGCAGTCCATAACAACTATTCCTCTAACTAACAATGAAGTAGAGTATGAAGCTTTGACCGCATGACTTGAGCTAGCTCGGGGACTGGACTTCGAGGTCATAGAAATCAAATGCGTCCCAATTGGTAGTAAATCAGGTCTACGGGATATTCAAAGCCAAAGAGGACGCATGCAACAATATGTAGTGAAAGTTCAGTCTATGCTCGCACGGTTCGGGGAATGGTCAATTACCAACATCCCAAGAGAAGAAATCATAGAGGCAGACGCACTAGCCAATCTGGGATCATCCACGGAAATGAAGGGATTAGACTTCGGTACTATCGTGCAGCTTATGCAGTCGGTATTAGACACAAACGACTATTACGAAGTAAACGCGACCAATTTGATCTGTGATTGGAGAAATGAGATATTTACTATCTCGAGTACGGAAAATTGCTTGAAGATCCCAAGGCATGTCGGGCGCTGTGCACTAAAGCATCTTGATACAACTTCAAGGGAGGTTAATTGTATAAAATCTTTCCATGGCATGTTGGCCCGATGTTTGAGACCTTTTGAAGCTAACTATGTCATGAGAGAAGTCCACAAAGGGATCTGTGTAAATCACTCAAGCGCGGATTCCTTAGTATTAAAGCTAACTAGGGTAGGATACTATTGTCCTCGGATGGAACAAGAATCCAAGGCTTATGTTAAAAAATGTGATAAATGTCACTGCCACGCACTGTTGGTACATCAACCGGTAGATCTACTTCACTTGGTTTTGTCGCCCCGTCCATTCATGAAGTGGGGAATGGATATAGTCGGTCCACTACTGCCGGCCCTTGGTATGGTAAGATTTTTTTTAATTTTAACTAACTATTTTTCTAAGTGGCTTGAAGCAGGACCTTACCAGAAAATTGGCGAGTGTGAAGATGTAGATTGCTTGTGGAGAATATAGTTTGCAGATTCAGGATACCAAAAGAGATAGCTTGCAACAACAGGACACAATTTATAGGCGCTAAGGTCACAAAATTCCTTGAAGACTTGAAAATCAAAAGAATCACATCATCACCTTATCACCCAAGCGCAAACGGTCAAGTAGAATCAACAAAAAAGGTTATTATCCAAAATCCCAAAAGGAGATTGGAAGCAGCCAAAGGCAAATGCCCGACGAGCTCCATAAGTACTATGGGTGTATCGAACAATGACCACATCAAGCACGAGAGAGACCCCTTTCTCTCTTGTATACGGAGTAGAATCCTAGATCGCAGTGGAAGCAGGAGATCCTACCTTGAGAGACTTCCGGGCGGATGAAGAAATAAACAAAAAAGCATTATTGGTCTAATTGGAGCTGCTCTACAAACGCAGGGACTTGGCGCATATAAGGATGGTAGCCTAAAAACAGAGAATGGAAAGATATTACAATCAAATACCCAACCTCCGTAGTTTCAAAGTACGAGACTTGGCTTTAAGGAAAGTCAGAACACTTAGGAGCTCAACGCAGGAAAGATAGGTCCGACGTGGGAAGGCCCCTACTAGGTTTTAGCTGTCACCGAATCATATAAATTGGAAAATCAAGACGGAGTAAAGTTGCCGAGCAACTGGAATGTGGCACACCTCAAAAGATACTATTTCTGATGAGTACTTCCAATACTGAAAGTATGTGTTGTACTCTTTTTACCATCGTCCAGTTTTTGTCCCTATCAGATTTTTCTGGCCGGGTTTTTAACGAGGCAACAACAGAAAGAATACTATGAAGGAAGATTCGTCAGTAGAAATAAGTCCTTTAAATGACAAGGCATGCAAGCAACGAGCCATTATGGAATGGTTAGATAGTCTTTTTCTCAATAGTGAAGTTCTTACCAGGAAACAAAGATTTCTACCAAGCGAAAGGTTACCCGACCATTCATGAGGGCAAGTCACTGGGGGTGGTTAGGTAATTTTTAGCTCTGTAGAAAATTTCCTAATGGGAAGGAAGCTTTCTATCGGACCAAAGATTATCCAACCATTCACTAGTGAATCTTCAAAGGAGCATGGCTTTAAGTGTTCAAATTTGCATTCTTCGCATTCAAATACTGGGGGTAGGGAGATGATATGAGAATATGGAAACATGATTGCCACATCCACCGGGATTACAAAATACGGGAAAAAGTTTTATCATCGGGACTAAGGACTATGCGGCCAGCTCCGTAGAAAGAAGTTGTATAGTTAGCCACAAGTAACGGCAATTTTTTTTTAGAACAATGAATGCTTATGTACTTTTGATAGTGGAAGGAATAAAGTAAAGTCCTTTTATTTTATCTTGTTTCTTGTCCCAACGATGAATTAATTTTATAATTTGAAAGTTAAACAAGTACTTCAAATGCTAGTGCCATAATGAATATGAGACGTCCTCTTCAAGAGCACTGTAAACATAATAGGGACCTATCTTATGAAACCCTCATGATAAAGGGATGATTCCGAAAGAATTTATGCCAGGAATCCAAATACTATCAGGGGAAAATGCACCCGAAGCCTTGCATAATTCGACGCAAAGGAAAACAACTTGCGCAATACTTAAACAAAAAAGTACTTCTATATATAATAAATGTGCCAAGCAGTATAAGCACAAAAGTATGGAAAAGAAAAGCAAAGTGAAAAGAAAGCAGCAAGCTAAGCTACTGCATCCCCGGAATCCGGGGGAAGAGAAGCATCTACACCCTAGTCGGCAGATCTACCGCCGGCTCAAGATCTTGGCATTCACCATCTTGGCCTTCACCATCATCCCCTTCAGGCTCTTCTTCAGTTCCCGAGAACTCAAAACCAGAAGAGTCAATAGCATGAGGTTGGACCGGGAAACCCCTTCGGGCAGTTGACTCCAGCTCACGGGCCATGGCAATTTTTGCATCAAAGTCAATGACGCCCGATTTGGCCTCTTCCAAGTTTTTTCTCCTGATGTTATACAGAATATATTTTTTCAACGAGGGAAGCCGCTCGGCACTGAAAGTCTTCCTTAAGCTGATCAACCTCAATCAAAAGGTTATTCCGCTCAGATCTAGCGACCTCGAGGCTAATATCAAGGTCACAGATAGTGGAGTTATAAACTTTATTATACTCTCTGACCTTCTTATGCCTCTCTTCCAATTGAGCATACTTTTCCCCAGCAGAAGTAGCTTCTTTAGCTTTGGATTTCAAGGTTGCCACCAAATTATTTAGTCTTTCAGTAGAGGCAGCCTCATGATCGGCAGTAGCAAGAGCAACATTTTGGAACTCGACCCACTTTGTCTTGGTATCTTCAAATTGTACCGTTAACAGGGTGGCTTCTTGGATGAGGGTCACCACCTCTTGCTCGCTTTACTACAATTGAGCCTCCAACTCTGTGGCCTCAGCAGCTTGTGCTTCTAGTGTAGGGAGGCAGGTAGCAATTTGATCCCGCTCCGCCAACAGTTGATCCCGCTCGGATGTGAGTTTTTCTTTATCAAGGATCAACCTCTGAAGGCCTTCGAAAGCACGGAAGTTAGCCTGTAAAGCAAAAGTCCAAATTAAAAATCTTGTCATAGCAAAGATACAAGGAACAACAAAGGGAACAAATATCTTACTGTTGTTGCGTTGTGCATGGCATTGTTTACCATAGACTTTCCCGTGAGAGACTATATTTTATTCCTATCATTCTCTGAAGCCAGAGGCTTTAGGTAATTGGTAAGTTCCACTAATCGGGAATGCAGATGGCACCCGGTAGAAACCGATAGGGAAATGCTCCTCCTCATCTGAGGATCTTCGGAGAAGGACAAATAGTTATGCCCTAAATTCCCACGGGCTGGGGACTGGAGAGGAGGGACATCCTCCTCTTGAGTGTCTGTGGCCGGTGGAGATGATGAAACAGTTGCTGGCGGAGAAGGCACGATTGGCAAGGAATGAGATGAAGCTGATGGCGTTGTAGGTTGAGAAGCAGCTGCGACAAAAGCAGTTCTAGTTATTGGTCGCTCAACAACCAAAAATGGAACCTCGTAATACCAGAAGCAATGATTGGGGATCGGACACGAGAGTTGGCATCATCCATCATATCAAGCTTCCCCCAAAGCACTTGGGCGTCATCATCGGTTGGTATTATTGGTTCAGAAGATTGAGCATTCTATTAAGCTGATGAAGGTCGTCGTTTTCTATATAGAGACTCCACTATCATCGATCACTACAATGTCTGCGGCTGGCTCGAGCGTGGCATTCTTTGCCTTTTTATTTTTTCCCTCGGCCATAGAGGAATATTGCCTTTTTTGTTGCTTGTTCTCCGAACGTGGACTTTGAAAGGAAGCGCTTGCACCAGAAGAAGGCCTTATGACACCCGTTCGGGTGAATGCTTCCTGCAACAATCTCGTCGCATCAGCAGGATCAACCAAAACGTCCTTCTCAGGGACAGTAACAGAGCCCTGCGGAAACCTGAATTCCACGGGAAAGAAAAGTTAACAAGTTTTCCTATACGTAAGGTAAAAATAAGATAATTTCAACTTAACATGATTTTTGGCCTTCTACTATATTTACGGGGCAGTTCTTTCCACCGGGGGGTCTCAGTTGTAGTGACGTCCAAAATCTTCTAACCCACTGGTCCAAGACTTCAACCCTTGGTGGTGTCCACTGAGTTGCTGAAATAATGAAAGGAGAAGGATCAGTAATAGCATGGGACAATCTTTAACTAGAAGAAAAAAAAGATGCTAAACTCATGAGTACGGTTACATGATTCAGGAAATGATGAAGTTGTGGCCGGCATGATGTCTATGATGGAACTATAACGAACCGCTCCATCCATCCACGATCGTCACCATCCATGCTGGTGGGCAAAGCATAGTGGCCAAGTTTGCTTAAGTTTATCATTCCCCCACAGAAAGTTATGGGGGAATAAAGATTCATCAATCAAGAGAGGGATAACTCTTCCCCCGTCTCCTGGCATAGACACCAAGCTCATATGTGCCAAGCAAACTTGGTAAAGGAAGCAAAACTCCAAGATAACGGAATCAAGCCCCGTGCTCAACAATAACGGGCCCAAAGTGAAGGGGTATGTATAAACGTACATGAAATCCTTCTTGGAGAAGGTTACCCACTCTGTTAGGTCAAGAGCGATGATGTTCAAGTCCTGATAACCACTGTCTTCCTTCACAACATGGATACTAGAAGGATTGATGAAAGAAGGATACAGACCAACAATCCATGTGCGAGGGTTAGCAGAAGGGAACTTCTCATCGAAGTCCTTAGTTGTAGTAAGCTTTCTGGGGATAAGAGTGCTCATTGTATGAGAAAAAATATCATTAGTGTTTTCTCTGTTCTTTGAAGAAGTGGAACTTTTAGAAGAGGAGGCCATAGTTATCAGAAGGAAGTAAGGGTTTTTCTCTGAAGAAAAAGATTAAATGAAGTTGAAAGCAAGTGTGAGTTGAGTAGAGAAAGTTTGAAATTTTTTAGAAAATTGTGAAGTGTAAAAGAAAAAGATTGAAGCGTATAAGTAAAGGAATAGACGGCTAAAATCGTGGCCGTGATTACCTCGATAACCGGCGAAAGTGTTGCTGAATCGTGGGATGACGTGTGTTCGGGACATTAAATGTGGAGAGACGTGCGTCTAATCAAGGTCAAAAACTTTTTAGAGGGGGTAAAAGAATCTCCCACCAAGAAAGGTATTGGTATCTTCACCAACTTCCCGGTGAATAAGGATGTGCCACCGGTAAGCAGGGAGATTATCTGTATTTGGTAAAATATATTCATATCAAATGCTCGCATAATAAAGCGACACGTGGAGCCGAAGACAAATGAAAAGTGACACAAACGGCAATCAAGTCCGAGGGAAGCAATCTCATTTGTTCCCTAAGGGAATGTTGCTCATAAAGATAAAATAAATGCCTGCCATCCGATGACATTTAATGAAGAATATTCTATAGCATTAAGTACGTAGCCCGTTATAGAGAATATGACATACGTAGCATGCCATTACACATTCTTCAATGGCCCCCCTAATTATCATTTAAGAGGGACTTGATCCTAGGACCTTGTTCCCTAGGAGCAACAATAAATAAGGAGTTCAACATCCATTGTAGAGGAATTTTCTGAGAAGCTTATGTTATATATTGTTCAACGCTCAATAATATTTTGCCTTCTTGCTTATTAACGCTAAGTTTTATATCTGGAACCAGGATTTCTGCTGTCTTATCTCAATTTCAACGCTAAGTTTTACATCCTTGTTTAATTTATTTATCATTTTGGGATCAAATCGATTCACTCATCTATAAACTACGTATAAATTTAACTGTATCATTTTACGGGTAAATAATGTTATAATAAATTAAATTAAGTTATATGCATTGACAATAAAATTTATTTATATTATTATTGTNATATATATATATATATATATATATATATATATATATATATATATATATATATATATATATATATATATATATATATATATATATATATATATATATGACTACTACTATAGAGAGTTATTGATTATTGTACGTCATGAACTAACATGATGATATGGGAAATCGATATACTTTCAGTGTACAAAACGATAACTTGACCTTTTATAGTACACGTTATCTATCTTAACTTTTTCTTTGGTAAGTAAAAACTTATGATTTGAAATCTGTTATATGGTTTGTGTTACTATAAATATTTTTTATTAAGGAAATATTGAAAATATTGAAAGCTGTCAATTTGAAATGGACAAATAAAAAAATAGTGAAAATCTTTTTAAAACAGACGACTGTTTTATATTATCCTCCGAAAATATGTATGTTTAACCAAAAAATAATATTTTGGTCAAAGTTAGAATGTAAAATGAAAAATCGGGTTACTGATAATCAAGAGACCAAAAAAGAATAATAGGCTTTCTGAGAATAAAAATAAAGCAGTAAACAAATTTGTATTTCAGTATGATATCAATGATTTTTCCGTGTCCTTACAAATGATGAGACTTCTTCATTTTATAGTTGATTTTAGGTAAAGGAATGAAACCTAAGCTTTAATGAGGCAATTATGAGTAATAAATGACATTAAATAAGTCGTTAGTCGTTACACAATCTTTCATATTANAGATTCATGTCTTCAATGCCTTCCGATCCGTTGGTTTTAAATGACTTGAATTGGTACGAGAGTCGTGTCTAAACTGCTTCTCGTGCCTGTTTAACTTCTTCTTCACGTATATGTTATCTCCCGTGCCTTTTTCTCAATTGTTACGCTTTGACCATTTGACCAGTCCACGTGTCATACCACATCATTTTCAATATAAATTTAACTTTTTCCCAATACAGATAGTCCCCCCACTTTACATTTATTTATCAATTAAATAATTGGAAAGTGGATCTTCATGAAAAGGGAATTTTTACCATAATCAATGCGTATGACAATATTGACGTCTCAGCTGTCTTTTCCATTTAATGTTCTGTCCATGTATCACTTTTTGATTGATTCTACTATTTTGCACCCTTTTTCAAGGCTTCTTCACTTCTACTATTCACGAAGTGATAGTTGCCTTTATTATATGTTTTTCATTATTACTCTTCTAAGTTTGACGGTTGTCATCATATACATACTGAACCTTTTCTTCCTTTGTTTTCTTCCCCATAAATATTTAGCAGACATTTTCTTCCTTACTTTTGCTCTCTTTTGATTCATCCTTGCTCAATAATGGGGTCTCCAAACTCTAACCCTAAAAGAGTTCCAATTTTAGACAAATTCTCCAATGCCCCTGTTAGATATAGAAGAGGCAGAGGAGGCAGGCTTCGTACAGGATTAGAATCTACTCGAGGTGACTCTTCTGGTTCTTCTTCTA
>MU686283.1:21496-50321 GCA_026770625.1 Nicotiana glauca | reverse complement strand
AAACTCAACCTAATACTTCATTCAAACTTGCTCGGATCATAAAAACGCTACCTTAAACATCAAAAATCACCAAAATCCTAGAATTCGATTCAAACTTAAACTTAAACTTTCAAAATTCATATCCGATGCCGAAACCAACCAAACGACGTCCAAATGACCTAAAAATTTGCAGGCATATCCAAAATCACCTAACGGAGCTAATACAACTTTCGGAATTCCATTTCGACCCTCGGATCAAATTCTAACCTATCGACCAAATTCTTCCAAAATTCCTGCTTCACCAAACCTAGCTAACTTTCCCTTCGGACCTCCGAATTCACTTCCGTTTTAACTCCTAAGTCACAAATCATCCCCCGAAACTAGTTGAGCGATCGAAAATTCGTTCCGAGCCCTCTAACTCATAAGTCAACGTCGGGTTGACTTTTCCAACTTAAGCTTTTCTTAAAGAGACTATTTGTCTCATTTCTATCCAATTTCCACCCAAACCACTTCAAACTCACCAAACACGCATATTAACATACGGGGAAACATATAACGGGAATAACAGGGCTGAAATACAATAAATGACGGGTCGGGTCATTACATGCCCCTGAGAAGAGGATTTCCGAAGACGGTGCTCTCAAGGATGTGGTCTTAGAAGTGGATTAGGTTTTTTGGATTTTGTTTTTTGCTTCTTTGTTCCTGTGTAAGTATCCTTCGTGGGTGCCATAGCTATACTTTGTAAACATTTCTTGGAAGTACAAAGGGATCCTTATATAACTTTTGGTCCATGCTGAATTATTTCTATCTTTATTCGTAAAAGACTCGATTATATGATTTTATTGGCTAGCCCAAATATCGAGCTAAGGACATAATAAACCCTTAGGTTTTTAAACGATAAATATAATATCCCTCGAGGTTCTCGTTAATCCTCGAGCTGAGCTTAAATGTGAGCTCGGAACATCGTGAATCCTGAGCCCGAGTTAGGTGAGAGCAATATCTCAAAATGAAGTTAATCCTTAGATCTTTTTGTAGTCCCTGAGTGAGAAATTTCTCCAACTCGAGTAGCCGTTGGTCTTTGCAGTCGAGCGGGCATTTGCTCGAACTTGTAATAAGGATAGCCCTTAGGCCTTTTCACAGTTCTCGTGCGAGAAACTCCTCGAACTCGGATAGCCCTTGGGCTTAGTAATCGAATGGATACTCTGCTCGAACTTGACATATAGGCTACCCTTTATGATTTTTGATGAATTAATGCTTGATGCCTTGGTCCTGATGCCAATATCGTGACATCAGCGATTGAAGCGACTGAAAAGTTGCTTTTTGTGCGATTCTAAAAATCATTAATTGGAGGCGGCTGACGGTCGGCCTTTTGGCTTCTCCAGCACACTTAAACGATCTCTATAAATAGACAAACTTCACAACCTTGAAAACTTTATTCTCATATTGTTCTCAAAGTGTCATTAGCCTTTTTCAACTTCCTTGAACTCTCCCTTCCTAAAATCTCTAAACCAGTTTCCCAAAAAGAAAAAGTTTCTTCATCTTCTCAATCGACCAAGAGTAAAATGGTAGTGCCTCATCGTACTGAGGAGTGCATCCCCCAACCATGTGAAATAACATCCAATTTCAAAATCGAGAAACCTGCATTGACAACGGGCCGTTGTGAGCCCATGTGTTGGCCCATGTTCAGGTGAAGTTTTGAAGAATGACAAATGAATTCAGTCATGGACCAGGTCCATCATGTGAGGTACAGTGTTATCAACTTATACATGCGAGATACACGTGAAGGAGATAAGTCTCAGTGATCAAGCAGCAATATCTCCTGAACTGATAAAAAATGTTGCATATTAGATGAGGAGAGAAAGTCTCCTTATGTGAAGAGGACACAATCCGGATAAAGGATAGGGTTGGAGTTTGTATTGTTCAAGGACTTAATTTTAATGGAAGATCAACAATTGACTCTCAATCAAACACTGATTACTAACTCATTAAATAACAGCGATTGTTCTCTTTTACAAGTATTGCACAAACGCAGAAGTTAAACCAAATTGAGAGCAAAAGAGCGAGGCAATTTTGCAAGCAATTTGCGTGAGGTTTAAGTGTGCATTCCTGAAGCTACTTGGACAAGATAGAAGAACCAATTAGATTGTGTCTTTCTTTTATTCTAGTTCAATTGTAGTAGGTGATTTAAACTTGTACCTTTCAGCTTTCATAGAAGCAATTGTATTAGGTACTTTGAGTAATCAAGTTAGAGTTAACTTGAAGGTATCGCAACAGTTGAGGTTGTGTGCCACACTGGGATTATAGTTTAATCCTCAGATTTACAAGAGTTTTGTAAATGTTATTTTGGCTCAGTGATTGTAGTGGAAGTTTGGGAAAATCCTACTGAGTAGTAGGTCGTGGTTTTTTCACCTTTTGAGCCAGGTGTATTCCACGTAAAAATCTCTGTAATCTTTATTTTCTGTACTTTTAATTCCGCAAATAGTAGTAGTTAGAACACCTAGAAGAACCAGGTTCTTCTAGATCAAAAATTGGGTACTACACAAATCACCTCCCTCTTGTGTGGTATTGACGTTTAGAACATCAATTGGTATCAGAGCAGGTTATCCTTGAAGAGGCTAACACCTTAGGAAAAGATCAACATGATTGCACCACCTGGGAACTGGGAAGGGCAATCTACTGCCAGGCCTCCACTTTTCAATGGACAGTACTATTCTTGGTGGAAGAACAGGATGAGGGATCACATCATAGGAGAAGGCTATGAACTTTGGGACATAGTCACTAATGGTCCTTTAGCAACCACAAAGAAGAATGAAGAAGGAGTGGATGTGCCAAATACAAGGGCTGACTGCACTGCTGAAGACCTAAGGAAGTGGGAGAAAAATGCTAAAGCCAAGAAATGGCTTGTATGTGGACTAGATCCAGATGAGTATAGTAGAATCCAAAGCTGTACTACTGCTAAGGAGATATGGGACACCTTGCAAGTGGCCCATGAAGGAACACCTCAAGTGAAAAGATCAAGAGGAATACTATTGTATTCTCAATATGCGAATTTTACTATGAAGAAAGGAGAAACTATCCAAGAGATGTATACTAGGTTCACTACATTGACAAATGAACTTAAGTCTCTTGGAAGGACTATTATTGAAGAAGACAAGGTTGAGAAAATTCTAACAAGGGTTCTGCCAGTCACATGGGAAAGCAAAATCACTGCCATTCAGGAATCCAAGAATATTACTGCTCTCAGACTAGATGAACTGATTGGAAATCTTACTGCTTATGAAATGAGAGGACAAACCATGAAGATGGATACACCCAAGAAGGAGAGAAGCTTAGCTCTCAGAATTGCTGAAGGTTCAGATCTGGAAGATGATGAGATGGCTATGATCACTAGAGATTTAAGATAGTACCTGATGAGATGAAAGGGTTCTTCAAGAGGTACAACCTCTAACAAGTCAAGAGCTCCTGAGAAACGGACCAATGAGGGTTGCTACAAGTGTGGTAAGACTAATCACATGATTAAGAACTGCCCACAATGGGAAATTGAGTGGAAGAAAGAAAGGGCTGAATGAAGGAACATGAAGAAGGAACAGGTTCAGCCAAAAAGTAACAAAGGTTCAACCAAGGCTATGGTTGCTGCTTGGGGAGAAACCTCATATGAAGACTCAGAAGATGAAGCTGAAGAAAAGCAAGCATTAATGGCCATCGGAGAATCAGATGATGAACAAGAGATAAGTATTTTTCATCTCAAAGACAAGATTAAATTTTTGTCTAAAGAAAGGTTGGCTGAGCTATTACTAGACTTCATTGATGAGTCTGAGATAATTAACAATGAGAAGGAAGTTCTATCTAGGGAATGTGTGATCCTAAAAGCAAAATGCAAAAGTCTAGAGTCTAGGGCTAATGAGAGTGATAACACAAATGCTGAGTTGAAGAACTAGGTTCTTCAACTTGATAACAGTGTCCTAGAACTTAAAACTTAAAATTGAAACTAGGAACAGGAAAGAAGAAAGCTGATCACACATATCTCACTGTAGAAGAAAATTTGGGAAAAATGAAAGATGAATTGTATAAGAAAGATGAATTCATCAAATTCCTAAATGAGTATTTAGGAAAGGTGAAACATGAACTAGACAGAACTTGCAAGTGGTACAAAGCCTCTGATGCACTCTCTTGGCTGCAAGAGCATCATAGTAGCAACAAAAGATGACTTGGCTATGGGACTCAATCTCCAAAATGGGACCCTAAAAGCAAGTACCTCACACTTCCTAAAAATAAAATCTGCACACACTGTGGTAAGATTGGCCATTACAAAAATGAATGTAATGCAAAAGAAAATGCCAGTCAAAAGAACAAAGCTTTCGTTCAAAGGGAAAAGGCGAAAACACTAAACAACACCTCCAAGTTGTCCACAACGGTCAGTTGAACACCTCAACTGAGACTATTTACAGTTAAACACTTTAAGTGCCTATTAAGTAGGTCAAGTAAACACCTGAGTACAATATGCCATATGCGTGAGTTGCACTTGCCGATGACATGAAAGAAGTTAGATAACCTCAAAAGTGCCTTCATAAATGGCTACCTGAAAGAAGAAGTGTTTGTGAAAAAACCTCCAGGGTTTGAGAGCAAGGAATGTCCTGAGCATGTGTACAAGTTAGACAAAGCTCTTTACGGGATCAAGCACGCCCCAAAAGCTTGGTATGAATGACTATCCAAATTTCTACTGGAGCATGGTTATAACAGAGGTAAAATAGATATTACCTTATTCTTAAGGGAAAAAGGTAAGGAAATCCTTGTTGTACAAATATATGCCGATGACATAATCTTTGGGGCCATCACAGATAAGTTAAGTAAGGACTTTGCAAAATTAATGGGGAGTGAGTTCGAAATGAGCATGATGGCGAGCTTAACTTCTTCATAGGCTTACAAATCAAACAAAGTCCTAGTGGAACCATGATCCATTAGCAGAAGTATGCAAAGGAGATAATCAAAAAGTTTAAAATGGAAGAATCCAAAGAAATAGACAAACCCATTGCAACTGCTACTAAATTAGATGTTGATGAACCTGGTTCATCAGTTGATCAAAATTAGTATAGGGGTATGATTGGTTCACTTATGTATCTTACTGCTAGCAGACCTGACATTCTTTTCAGTGTAAGGCTTTGTGCTCGCTTTCAGGCAAATCCTAAAGAGTCTCATCTAACTGCTGTCAAAAGGATACTAAGATACTTGAAAGGCACTACTGATTTGTGTATGTGGTATCCCAAAGGTAGCAAATTTAACCTAGTTGGATATGCTGATGCTGATTATGCAGGTTTTCTAGTGGATAGGAAGAGCACCTCATGTATGGCACACTTCCTTGGTTCATGTCTTGTGTCATGGGCTACCAAAAAACAAAATTCAGTGGCCCTATCTACTGCTGAAGCTGAGTATGTTGCTGCTGCTTCTTGTTATGCTCAATTGCTATGGATCAAACAACAGTTAGTAGATTTTGGAATTGAAGTGGGGATGTATTCCAATATTTTATGATAACACTAGTGCTATAAGTATGACAAAGAACCCTGTTCATCATAAGAGGACTAAGCACATAGATGTTAGACACCACTTCTTAAGAGATAACTATGAGAAAGGATTGATTTCATTAGAATTCGGTACTACTGATAAACAAATAGCTGATATCTTCACTAAGGCACTGAGTAGAGAAAACTTTGAGAGGAACAGGTTGGAATTAGGGATGATTAAGATCACCTAATAGGTCCAGTTCAGAATGCACAATGAAAAAAAATGAATGAAAAAATGAAAAAAAAATTGGTTAGGAGTTCTAACTTTGTGTAAATATCTAGATCAATTCTTACTCAGTTTCATACTTTAATTAGTATACTCCTGTGACATGTGTATATATATGATTCACTGATCTCTTACAAAGTTTCTTCTATTTTGGCAATTGGGGCATGTTCAAGAGAGTTCTATATGAACAACGTGGTTCATCAGTATGTGTTCATATGAAAAGATCAGGTATGTTTTCTATACTCTGCAAAATTAGAAAGATTATTTTTCCAATCATGAGCAGAAGTCCTACATTTATCAAACTCCTAGAAATTATATTCGTTGAGCATTGAACCAGTTTCATTCCCCTAGAACTCTAAAAATCGGGATTTTTGCCTAAAATCTAGTGATGCCTAATAATCACTAAAAACGGATTTATACCTTGATTAGACTTTTATTTGTCCCCTGAAAAAGCTGTCGTTACTCCATTTAAGTCTAATCACCTTTAAATACTCCACACCCTTCTTCATTATTTCATAACCATCAAAAATCCCTCTCTAGTTCTGATCCTCTCTTTTCTCTCCAAAATTCCCAAACCTTCTCCAGAAATAATTCACCATGATTAACCCCCAAGATAATCCAGGCACTCCCCCACCAGTATCCCTTCTAATACGTCTTCATCTACTCCTCCTAGTGTTTTCCCAAAACCAAGGTTTCGTAGACAGAAAATGTTGGCTAGAAAAACTATGGCTTCTAGGTCTCTAAGAAAAGCCATAAATGAGAAATTGAGGGCTAGCCAAAAGAAGGAAAGTCTTGCTCAAGAATCTAACTCCAGCTCTGAGTCTGAAGCCTTTATTTCTGCCAACGAAGGTGAAGAACATGGGTCTTCTGAAACTGACAAAAATCAAGAAACCCTTGGTGAGGTAAATACTTGTTTGGTATTTTTTGATGTGGTTGAAAATGTAGATAATAGGTTTGTTTTGGTTGGTCGTTTGAAAGATGTAAAGGGGACTGAGTCAAGTAAGAGGGGAGGTAAAAAGAAAGAAAAAGTTCTTGCTATCTGTGGAGGTGTTGAAGAGGGTGGCAACAAGTCAGGGGGAAGTGGTTCTGGGGAGTTTGTTGAAGGGCTTGTTCATATGAGCAAGCAACAAAATAAACCTGGTTCATCCGTTGAGGAAACCCTAGCTGACATTATGAAAAGGGTTGGAGCCAGTTATGATCCAAAGAAGCGCAATGCTTCCTCACAAAAGGCTCTAATTGCTTCCAAGCCAACAAAGAAAAGTAAAGTGTCATCTCCAAAGCCTACTGTCCCCTCAGTACCAAAGGGAAGAGCTACTAGAAGCAGGGTCAAACAAAGTGAAGCAGAGTTACAGAAAGCTCGGGAAGAAAGCAAAAAAAAGAAGAAGGAGAAGGGAAAAGCAAAGTTTGTGGAAAGTTCTGAGGCTGCAGAAGAAGAAGAGGAGGAGATGGAACTGATCCATCAAGAAAGAGGAACAACTGTGGAGGTTCCTACACCTAAAACAAAAAGAGCCAAGACTTTTTCCAAGAAGTCTTCCTCTAAGCTTGTATCTGCTGAACCCTCTGTAGCCCAAAGAACCAGATATGCAGTAAAAGGAAAACAAGTAAAAATTACTGAAGAAGAAGAAGAATGGAGTGGAGAAGAAGAAGAGGAGGAATTTGAGAAGGAGCAAGATAGGTTTGCCATCTTTGGCAGAAGAAAGATTTTGAAAGGAAGATTGTTGAAAGACCCTGATAAGCCAGGAATAAGAAGACTGGTGGATGCCATAGCTGCACAAGGGTGGAAGGATATGGTCCTTGAAATGGATGGGAAGCTGGCCAGGAAGGAGTTGATTGAGTTTATGGCCAATGCCGTTGTGAAGAATGGGGTTGTCACCAGCATGGTGAAAGGAGTAAAGGTGTAGTTTGATGCACCCAAATTGGGTGAGATTTTGGACATACCCAGTGTGAGATATGATGATTATACTAGGCAGAGGTAGCCTTGTCTAGATTCTCTCTCTACTGCTCTCCAAATCACCAGAAATGTTTGTGATACTGCACTGCTGAAGATGTGCCTAAAGCCAGGTTTGTGCAAAAAAGTGAGATGAGGGCTGAGCACAAGGTCCTGTTTGAGTTTGTTAACAAGTGCATGCTTCGTAGACAGGAGAGGAGGCACACTGCCAACTACATGAAACTAGTTCTTATGGAGTGCCTTGTGAGAGGAATGCAGATAAATTGGCCTGCTTTCATTGTCAAACTGCTGGATAGGGTCATCAATGGCTCCAAGGCTTATGCCACTCCATATGGGTTCCTATTGACTACTGTTCTGGAAAGGCTGAATGTGCCTTCGAAGAAATGGGAGATGGCACCAAGAAAGGAATACGTTGGTGTCGAAGACTCTTATGGTTTGTGACTATCCAGTAAATGACACCCCATTTGAACCTGGTTCATCTCTGAAGACTCCTGTGAACAATAAGCTTAGGGCTTTGGTTCAAGAATGTGGAACTAAGGATGCTAAAATTGCTAGGCTGTAAGCTCGTATTGCTGAATTGGAAACTGAGAGAGATGGCCTTAGAGTTGAGCTAGGAAAGGAAAAGGGGAAGAGTGATGGAATGCTTCAGAATATGCTCAACCTTCTCCAAACCCAGCCCTCTAGTTCCTTCAAGCCTTAGGATGTCTAGTTCTTGTCTACTGCACCCATCTAGAACCCCTCAGTGACCCAGATTCGGGACTTTTTATGTTTTTGTTGCTCATGTTTGGAAGTTTTTTCTTTCTTTTTGTGGTTTGTAGCTGGAAACATATCTTACCAATGACAACTTCTGTTTGTCTTGTTCTATGAAGATTTTGTTCATAATAGTTTGAATGTGTTTGTTGATTATTGATGATTTAATCCATGTTTTCACTTGCAGTTGCCCCAGTGGCCATGAGTAATTATATAAATCTAGGATTCACAATGTGTATGCAACTTTTCGATGATGCCAAAAGAGGGAAGAAATATTGTGCTTTACACTTTATTCTGAATAATGTTCTATTTATAACCTAATTAAACCCGGTCCTTAATGATAAGTTAAAATTCTAAGTTAAAATGTTGATGGTTAAGCTGAGTTCCTATAGGTTCCTTGAGCAGTAAAAGCACAGAGTTTGTCATCATCAAAAAGGGGGAATTTGTTGGCCCAAGTTCAGGTGAAGTTTTGAAGAATGACAAATGAACTCAGTCATGGACCAGGTCCATCATGTGAGGCACAGTGTTATCAACCTATAAATGTGTGATATACGTGAAGGAGATAAGTCTCAGTGATCAAGCAGTAATATGTCCTGAACTGATCGAAAAGGTTGCATATTGGATGAGTATAGAAAGTCTCCCTATGTGAAGAGGACATAATCCGGATAAGGGATAGGGTTGGAGTTTGTATTGTTCAAGGACTCAATTTTGATGGAAGATCAGCAATTGAGTCTCAATCAAACACTGATTACTAACTCATTAAATAACATCAATTGTTCTCTTTTTTATAGGTATTGCACAAACACAGAAGTTAAACCAAATTGAGAGCAAAAGAGCGAGGCAATTTTGCAAGCAATTTGCGTGAGATTTAAGTGTGCATTCCAAAAGCTACTTGGATAATATAGAAGAACCAATTCCATTCTGTCTTTCTTTTATTCTAGTTCAATTGTAGTAGGTGATTTAAACTTGTACCTTTCAGCTTTCATAGAAGTAATTGTATTAGGTACTTTAAGTATTCAAGTTAGAGTTAACTTGAAGGTGTCGCAACAGTTGAGACTATGTGCCACACTGAGATTAGAGTTTAATCCTTAGGTTTACAAGAGTTTTGTAAATGCTGTTTTGGCTCCGTGATTGTAGTGGAAGTTTGGGAAAATCCTACTGAGTAGTAGGTCGTGGTTTTTTTACCTTTTCAGCTAGGTGTTTTCCATGTAAAATCTCTGTGTTCTTTATTTTTTGTACTTTTAATTCCGCAAATAGTAGTAGTTAGAACACCGAGAAGAACCAGGTTCTTCTAGATCGAAAATTGGGTACCACACAAATCACCCCCTCTTGTGTGGTATTAACGTTTAGAACATCACCATGTCTCGATATGTTTGTTTGGTGACTAAGGCCGAACTCGGGCAAGTAAAGGAGGATTGCAAGTGGGATGATAAAGAAATAGTGATTCCTTCCTCTGAGGAGGACATCACTACATACAAAGCAGGTTACTTGAGCGTATATACTTACCCATTTATGTTGGGTCCTGCAATTCCGGCTCAAGGTCCCATAGATCCAGTTATTCTTGACTTTTGCCCAACATTATCGAGTGACACTTGGCCAGATCTACCCCTCCTTCTGGCGAATCGTTTACTTAATCAGGTTCATTTCGAGCCAAGTTGAAGGGATGTCTTTTATCCTCGATCATCTGATTAGATTGTACAGTCCCCGACTTATCGTGAGGGTTTGACAAAATTAAAACACTGATCCTTAAAATCTCTCTTCTCTAGTATCGATAAGGATAAAGACAGTGGATAGATGAGCCGGTTCGTCCGAGTTGGGACCTCGATCTGATTCCTGCTGATTGGATGTCGTTCCCCAAGGAGTGGAACATGAAACATGAGTACATAGCAGGCTTATACCCTACTTTCTTTTCTTTTTCCCGGCTTTATATTTTTCATTGGTCTAACCCCTTTACAATGGTGTAGCCGCTACTTGGTTTCCTAGTGAGGTCCCGAACCTCGAAAGCTGGGTTCGAAGGCTGGCCTCCACCTCCTCTTAGTTGGAGCTTTACTGACGAGATCTGGCCAAGGGTTGATGGGAGGCCAAAAATCATGGCGAGTTCTCTTGTTTGTTTTCTTGTACTTTTACCATGGGATACTTACCACGGTTGTATGTAGGTCTTGGAGATGTCATTGATTTGAGGCCGACCCCGGATGATGAAGAAAAAGTTTCAAACTCACCTAAAGAAAGAAAGAGAAAAAGAGAATCTCCCGCCAATCCCCTGAAGCCTAAGAATAGCGTGGCTCAAAGGTCCAAGGTTGATACGGCGGCCCTATCTCCGAAAACGGTCCAATGCCTTCGAGATCAGGAGGAAGAACAAGATGAAGGTAGCCTGTTAGTAGCCCGTAGAAGAAGAAATGTCGGTGTTTCGAAGTCTATCGAGCAGGTGAAGGTCGATACGGCACATTCTAGAATCGAAGAAATCTCTGAGGGGAGTTTAAATAAAGCCCCCGAGCTGTCGTGCACAAAAAAGGCACCTCGCCTAGGAGGCCATTCGAAGGGTGAGGCCGAACGGCCCAGTCCCGAGCCTCTTCAAAATAAAGAGAACACCCCAAGTGTATCATTTGGGGTAATCAATGTAGATGACTCACCTCTTGGTCCCCAGTTCTCCGATGGGTAAATCTGAGATGCTCAGAATATGAGGTCTTCTGAAGTGGAAGCAAGCCATGAAGGACATGACATCTTTCAAGAATGCCTTGCAGGGATTGAAGATGGCCCCAACCCAGACGCTTATTTCATTTTTGATGAGTCTCATAAACTCTTCGAACAAGTGAGTTTCCTGTTTGTTATACCTACGCCTGCGCTTTTGCTATTTTTGAAAATTTTCCTCCTTTTTATGAAGGTCGTGGTGCTCCAAAAAAGGGCGTTTCCCAAGTCTCGAACTGATCTTGCTCGATGTGAGCTGAGCTTAAAAAGATATCGAAAGAGAGGGACGATCTTAAAATACTTTACGTTAAGAAAGAGGTGGAGATCAGTGATCTTCGAGTTGAATTGACACATGCTTGCCAAGGACGGGTCGAGTATGTTGAGAAGGTAATATAGCCTTTGAGGACCTGTTATGAGCTTGCTTGTCTTGACGTCTAATACCTTTAATTTGTAGTTGTTGTCCCAAGAACAGGTGAAGTTTTGAAGAATGACAAATGAACTCAGTCATGGACCAGGTCCATCATGTGAAGCATAATGTTTGTCAGCCTATACATGTGAGAGGCACGTGAAGGAGATAAGTCACATTGATCAAGCAGCAATATCTCCTGAATTGATCAAAAAGGCTGCATATGGGATAAGGAGAGAAAGTCTCCTTATGAGAAGAGAATACAATCCAGATAAAAGATAGGGTTGGAATTTGTGTTGTTCAAGGACTCAACTTCGATGGAAGATCAGAAATCGAGTCTCAATGAAACTCTTATTACTAACTCATTAAATTACAGTGATTTTTCTCTTTTACTGGTATTGCACAAACGCAAAAATTAAACTAAATTGAGAGCAAAATAGCAAGGATATTTTGTAAGCAATTTAAGTGTGCATTCCTGAAGCTACTTGAACAAGATAGAAGAATCAATTCCATTGTATCTTTATTTTACTCTAGTTCAATTGTAGTAGGTGATTTAAACTTGTACCTTATAGCTTTCATAGAAACAACTGTATTAGATACTTTGAGTATTCAAGTTAGAGTTAACTTGAAGTTGTCGCAACAGTTGAGGCAGTGTGCCACAACGAGATTAGACTTTAATCCTTAGATTTACAAGAGTTTTGTAAATGTTGTTTTGGCTCAGTGATTTTAGTGGAAGTTTGGGAAAATTCTACTGAGTAGTAGGCCGTGGTTTTTTTCACCTTTTGAGCCAGGTGTTTTCCATGTAAAAATCTCTGTGTTCCTTACTTTATGTACTTATTATTTCGCAAATAGTAGAGTTAGTACACCTAGAAGAACCGGGTTCTTCTAAAGCGAAAAATTGGGTACCACACAAATCACCCCCCTCTTGCATTGTATTGACGTATAAAACATAAATTGGTATCAGAGCAGGTTATCCTTGAAGAGGCTAACACCTTAGGAAAAGATCAACACGAGTGCACCATCTGGGAACTAGGAAGGGCAATCCACTGCTAGGCCTCCGCTCTTCAATGGACAATACTATTCTTGGTGGAAAAATAGGATGAGGGATCACATCATAGGAGAAGATTATGAACTCTGGGACATAGTCACTGATGGTCCTCTAGCAACTACAAAGAAGAATGATGAAAGAGTGGATGTGACAAAGACAAGGGTTGACTGTAATGCTGAAGACCTGAAGAAGTGGGAGAAAAATGTTAAGGCCAATAAATGGCTTGTGTGTGGACTAGGTCTAGATGAGTACAGCAGGATCCAAAGTTGTACCACTGCTAAGGAAATCTAGGACGCTTTGCAAGTGTCTAATGAAGGAACACCTCAAGTGAAGAGGTCCAGAGGAACACTGTTGTATTCTCAATATGAGAATTTTACTATGAAGAAAGGAGAAACTATCCAAGAGATGTATACTAGGTTTACTACACTGACAAATTAACTTAAGTCTCTTGAAAGGATTATCCTTGAAGAAGACAATGTTAAGAAAATCTTGACAAAAGTTCTACAGTCTCATGGGAAAGCAAAATCACTACTATTCAGGAATTTAAGAATATTGCTACCCTCAAGCTAGATGAACTAATTGGAAATCTTACTATCTATGAATTGTTAAGGCAAACCATGAAGATGGATACACCCAAGAAGGAAAAAAGTCTGGCTCTTAGAATTGCTGAAGGCTCAGATCTAGAGGATGATGAAATGGCTATGATCATAAGGGATTTCA
Source organism: Nicotiana glauca (assembly GCA_026770625.1). NCBI lineage: Eukaryota > Viridiplantae > Streptophyta > Magnoliopsida > Solanales > Solanaceae > Nicotiana > Nicotiana glauca. The sequence goes on along the minus strand of MU686283.1, from coordinate 37,001 downwards.
AAAAGTATCTGATGAGAGGAAAGGGTATTTCAAGAGGTACAACCTTCGACAAACCAAGGGCTCCTGAGAAACAGACTAATGAGGGTTGCTATAAGTGTGGTAATATTGATCACACAATCAAGAACTACCCTCAATGGGAAATTGAGTGGAAGAAAGAAAGGGTTGAACGAAGGAACAAGTTCAACCAAAAAGGAACAAAGGATCAACAAAGGCTATCGTTGCTGCCTAGGGAGAAACATCAGTTGAGGACTCAGAGGATGAAGCTGGAGATGAACAGGCCCTTATGGCCATCGGAGAATCAAACGATGAACAAGAGGTAAGTATTCTTCATCTCAAAGGTAGGGTTAAATTTATGTCTAAGGAAAGGCTGGTTGAGCTATTACTAGACTTTATTGATGAGTTTGAGATAATTAACAATGAGAAGGAAGATCTGTCTAGGGAATGTGTAATCCTAAAAGAAAAATGCAAAAGTCTAGAGTCTATGGCTAATGAGAGATAGCAAAAATGCTAAGTTGAAGAACCATGTTCTTGAACTTGACACCAGTGTCTTAGAACTTAGGTTTGAAAATTTAAAACTAAAACTAGGAACAGGAAAGAAGAAAGTTGATCACACATATCTCACTCTAGAGGAAAAATTAGGAAAAATGAAAGATGAATTGTATGATAAGGATGAATTGATTAAAGTCCTAAAAGAAGATCTAGGAAAAGTGAAACATGAACTAGATAGAACTTGCAAATGGAACAAGGCTTCTGATGCACTTTCTTGGTTGCAAGAGCATCACAGTAGCAATAAAAGAGCACTTGGATATGGGGCTCAAGCATCAAAGTGGGACCCTAAAAGCAAGTACCTCACACTTCCTGAGAATAAATTTTGCACACACTGTGGCAAGACCATTAAAAAAATGAATGTAATGCAAAAGAAAAGGCCAATCAAAAGAACAAAGCCTTTGTTCAAGAGAAAAGCAAGCTGCCTGGGTGGGCAAGAAGGAATTTGATTCATCCGTTTGACTATAGAAAGGGACCCAAAATAGTTTGGGTTCCTAAGACTAACCCTTGATTTCTTGTTGCAGGTCCAAGTGAAAAGAAGTAGCCAAATATGGTATATGGATGGTGGCTGCTCAAAATATATGACTGGGAGTAAGGACCAGTTCCTTTCACTTGAGGACTTAAAAGGAGGTAATGTCTCCTTTGGGAATGGAAAGAAAGGTGAGATCATTGGGGTCGGAAAAGTAGGTAAGACAGACTCTCACTCCATTGAGAATGTCTACTTGATAGATGGCTTGAAATATAGCCTGATCAATGTGTCACAACTGTGTGACAGAGATAACATTGTAGCATTCACCTCGAATAAATGCTTTGTGATTAACCTTACCACTGACAAGATTGTTTTGCAGGGAAAGAGAGTTAACAATATTTACATTGTAGATTTGTCCACTCTCTCAGAAAATGAACTCACTTGCCTAAGTGTGTTGGTTAATGATCCCTTCCTGTGGCACAAAAGACTTGGTCATGCCTATCTGAATCAGCTAAACAAATTAGTCTCTAAGGACTTGGAGATAGGATTACCCAACATCAATTTCAAGGAAGACAAAGTTTATGAGGCATGTGAAAGGGGGAAACAGGTAAGATCATCCTTCAAAAGCAAGAAAATGGTAAGCACAACCAAGTCGTTGGAACTGGTCCATATGGATCTGTGTGGTCCAATGAGAACCATGAGCAGAGGTGGAAAGAAATATGTAATGGTGCTTGTTGATGATTATTCTAGATTTACCTGGATTCTATTTCTAACTTCTAAAGATGAAACATTTGACATGTTTACTGCATTTGTTAGAAAAACTCAGAAACAATTAGGAAATCAACTTGCATCCATTAGGTCTGATCATGGAACTGAATTTGAAAATCCAAGTTTGGTGAATTCTGTGATGAAAATGGTATAGATCATAATTTCTCTGCCCCTAGGACCCCTCAACAAAATGGAGTAGGTTAAAGACAGAATAGGACTCTTGAGGACATGGCTAGGACCATGCTGCTTTCTAGTAAACTGCCTCACAGCTTTTGGGCAGAGGCTGTAAACACTGCATGTTACATAATCAATAGATGCATTACTAGACCTCTTGTAGAGAAGACTCCCTATGAGTTACTTAAAGGGAGAAAACCAAACATATCCCATCTTAGGGCATTTGGTTGTAAGTGCTATGCGCAAAATAATGGAAAGGACTCCTTAGGTAAGTTTGATCCCAGAAGTGATGAGGGAGTATTCTTGTGATATTCTTCACATAGCAAAGCATATAAAGTGTTTAATAAAAGAACTTTGAGTGTAGAAGAAAGTGTACATGTAGTATTTGATAAAACTAACATTCTTTCTGAGAGACAGAACATGAAGATGAATCCATTGGATTGGTAAAAGACTTGACTGAAGCCTCAGCTCAGGTCAAAGTGGCACCAACAGAAGGAACAGGTGATGGAACAGGTTCTTCCATCCAGGGCAACCTGACAGGGGTAACTAATCAAAGAGGAATTGAAATAAATCCCTTAAAGAACCTGTTCTTGACCCTGTTCCTCAGCAGCAGAACATGGGAGAAACATCTAGCAGAAACCAGTTGGTTGTGAAACCTCACAAGTATCAAAGCTCTCATCCCATTGAGAACATTATCACTGATCCAACATCTGGAGTTAAAACTAGATCACAATTAAAGAATCTGTGTGCTTTTGATGCCTTTTTGTCTTTTATTGAACCTAAAAATATTGTTGAGGATTTGCAGGATGCAGATTGGGTGATTGCTATGCAAGATAAACTCAATCAGTTTGAGAGAAGTCAAGTTTGGCATCTAGTTCCAAGACCAAAGGATAGATCAATCATTGGTACAAAGTGGGTCTTCAGAAACAAACTTAATGAAGATAGAACAGTTACAAGAAACAAGGCAAGACTGGTGGTCCAAGGCTACAGCCAAGAGGAGGCATAGACTATGATGAGACTTTTTCTCCAGTTGCAAGACTAGAGGCAAATGGACTCCTCATAGCCTTTGCAGCACACATGGAATTCACCTTTCGTCAAATGGATGACAAAAGTGCCTTCCTGAATGGCTATCTGAAAGAAGAAGTGCTTGTAAAACAACCTCCAGGGTTTGAGAGCTAGGAGTGTCCTGAGCATGTGTACAAGTTAGACAAGGCTCTCTATGGACTCAAGCAGGCCCCAAGAGCTTGGTATGAAAGATTGTCAAAATTCCTGCAGGAGCATGGCTACAAAAGAGGTAAAATTGATAGTACCTTATTCTTAAGGGAAAAAGATAAGGATCTCCTTGTTGTATAAATATATGTCAATGACATAATCTTTGGGGCCACTACTAATAAGTTGATTAAGGACTTTGCAAAATTAATTGGGAGTGAGTTTGAAATGAGCATGATGAATGAGCTTAACTTCTTCTTAGGATTACAAATCAAACAGAGTCCAAAGGGAACCATGATCCATCAGCAGAAATACGCAAAGGAGCTAATCAAAAGTTCAAAATGGAAGAATCGAAAGAAATAAGCACACCCAATGCAACTGCTACTAAATTAGATGTTGATGAACCTGGTTCATCATCAGTTGATCAAAAGTTGTATAGGGGTATGATTGGTTCACTTCTGTATCTTACTGCTAGCAGACCTGACATTGTTTTCAGTGTAGGGCTTTGTGCCCGCTTTCAGGCAAATCTTAAAGAGTCTCACTTGAGTGCTGTTAAAAAGATACTAAGATACTTGAAAGGCACCACTGATCTGTGTCTTTGGTAACCCAAAGGTAGAAATTTTAATCTAGTAAGATATGCTGATGCTGACTATGCAGGTTTTCTAGTGGATAGGAAGAGCACCTCAGGTATGGCACACTTCCTTGGTTCATGTCTTGTGCCATGGGCTACCAAAAAGCAAAACTCAGTGGCCTTATCTACTGCTGAAGCTGAGTATGTTGCAGCTGCCTCTTGTTGTGCTCAATTGCTATGGATCAAATAGCAGCTGGTAGATTTTGGTATTGAAGTTAGTTGTATTCCAATATTCTATGATAACACTAGTGCTATAAGTATGACAAAGAATCATGTTCATCACAAAATGACTAATCATATAGATGTTATACACCACTTCTTAAGAGATAACTATGAGAAAGGACTGATCTCCATAGAATTCTGTGCTACTAATAAGCAAATTGCTGACATTTTCACGAAAGCACTAAGTAGAGAAAACTTTGAGAGGAACAGGTTAGAATAGGTCCAGTTCAGAATGCACAATGAAAAAAATAAAAAAATTGAAAAAAAATTGGTTAGGAGTTCTAACTTTATGTAAATATCTAGATTAATTCTTACTCATTTTCATACTTTAATTAGTATACTCATGTGACAAGTGCACATATGATTCACTGATCTCTTACAAAGTTTTTTCTATTATGGAATTTGAGGCATGTTCAAGAGAGTTCTATATGAAGAACTTGGTTCATCAGTATGAGCTCATATGAAAGTTCGTGTATGTTTTCAATAGTTCGCATAGTTAGAAACATTAACAATTCAATCATGATCAGAAGTCCTATACTTGCCAAATTCCTAGAAAATTCTATCCGTTGAGGCATTGAACCAGTTTCGTCCTTTTAGAACTCTAAAACCGTGATTTTTTGCCTAATATCTAGGGAAGCCAAAATAATCATTAAAATCCTGAAATTACACCTTGATTAGACTTATAATTGACCCCTGAAAAGTTGTCGTTACTGCCTTAATGTCAAATTGCCTTTAAATACACACCACATATCTAATCTTCTTACCTATTCTAAAATCGCCAAAAATATTTCTCCAGTTCTAATCACTTCTCTTCTCTAGAAATTCCCAAATTCTCTCAAGAAACAATCAACCATGTCTAAACCATAAGATCATCCTGGCATTCCTCTACCACCATCACCCTCAAATTCATCTTCGGCTACTCCTCCTAGTGAATCCCCAAAACCTAGGCTTCGAAGGCAGAAAATGTTGGCTAGAAAAACTGTAGCATCTGAAGCTCTAAGGAAAGTTTTAAATGAGAGATTGAAAGCTAGCCAGATGAAAGAAAGCCCAGCTCAAGAGTCTGACTCCAGTTCTGACTCCAAATCCTTTATATCTGCAAGTGAAGGTGAAGGAAATGGGTCTTCTGACATTGAGGAAATCCAAGAAACCCCTGCTGAGGTAAGTTTTTATGTGGTTGAAAATGTAGAAAATAGGTTTGTTCTAGTTGGAACTATTAGAGATGTAATGTTGGCTGAATCGAGTAGAAGTGGAGGTAAAAAGAAAGGAAAAGAGAGAGAGATTGAGCAAGTGTTGAAGAGAGGGAAAAAAGGAAAGGAGTAGTTCTTGCTATATGTAGAGGTGTAGAAGAGAGTGGCATAAGGTCAGGGGGAAGTGGCTCTGGGGAAGCAGCTGAAGGGTTCGTTCATCTAAGCAAACAGAGAGATGAACTTGGTTCATCTGCCGAGGAAACCCTGGCTGATCTTCTGAAAAGGTTGGGGCAAGTTATGACCCAAAGAAACGCAAAGCTACCTCACCAAAGGCCTAAAATATACCCAAATAAACCAAGAAAAGAAAACCTTCATCCCCAAAATCTACTGCTCCTTCAGTGCCTAAGGGAAAAGCTACAAGAAGCAAGGTAAGACAAAGTGAATCTAACCTACAAAAAGCTCTAGAAGAAAGCAAGAAAAAGAAAATGGAGAAGGGAAAGAGAAAGGTTGTTGAATCCTCTGAGGTTGCAGAAGAAGAGGAGATGGAACTGGTCCATCAAGAAAGGGGAACAACAATGGAGGTTCCTATACAAAAACCTAAAAACTCCAAGACTTTTTCCAAGAAGTCTTCTTTTGTACCTGTGTCTGCTGAACCCTCAGTAGCCAAGAGGACAAGATCTACTGTGAAAGACAAGCAAATGAAAATTAGTGAAGAAGATGAATAGTGGAATGGAGAAGAAGAAGAAGAGGAATCTAAGAAGGAACAGGATAAGTTTGCCATCTTTGGCAGAAGAATTTTTTTGAAAGGTAGACTGTTGAAGGACTTGGAAGAACCAGGGATGATGAGACTAGTAGATGCTTTAGTTGCACAAGGTTGGAAGGACGTTGTCCTTGAAATGGATGGTTGGCTGGCCAAGAATGAACTGATTGAATTTATGGCCAATACTGTTGTGAAGGATAGAGTAGTCACCAGCCTGGTGAAAGGAGTCAAAGTGAAGTTTGATGCAATCAAACTGGGTGAGATCCTGGACATACCTATTGAAGGGTATGATGACTATACAAGGCAAAGGTGGCGATGTCTGGATTCTCTCCCTGCTGGTCTTGAAATCACTAGGAGGTTCTGTGACTCTAAAGATGTGCCTGAAGCCAGATTTGTGTAGAAAAGTGAAATGAGGCCTGAGCACAAGGTCTTGTTTGAATTTGTCAACAAGTTTCTCTTGTCTAGACATGAAACAAGGCACACTGCAAATTACATGGACCTGGTTCTTATGAAGTGCTTGGTGAGAGGGATGCAAATCAACTGGCCTGCTTTCATTGTCAAATTGCTCGACAGGGTCATCAATGGCTCCAAAGCTCATGTCACTCCATATGGGTTCATACTAACTACTGTGCTGGATAGGCTAAATGTGCCTTTGAAGAAATGGGAAATGGCATCAAGCAAGGAACATTTTGGTGTTAAGACCCTGCTGGCTTGTGACTATCCAGTTAATGCCATCCCAGTTGAACCTGGTTCATCTCTGAGGACACCCATCAACAGCAAGGTTAAGGCTTTGGTTCAAGAATGTGGAACTAAGGATGATGAAATTGCTAGGCTCAAGGCTCGTGTGGTTGAATTGGAAACCGAGAGAGATGGCCTTAGAACTGAGCTAGCAAAAGAAAGAAAAGGAGAAGAGTGATGGAATGCTTAAGAATATGCTGAACCTTCCCCAATCTCAACCCTCTAGTTCTTCCAAGCCTTAGGTCTCCTAGAAGTTGTCTTCTGAACCAGTTTAGTACCCTAATGAACCAGATTAGGGATGTTTCTATTTTTTTTGCCCATGTTTTGAAAGTTTTTCTTTCTTTTTGTGGTCTATTTGTGGAAGCATATCTCTATCAATGACAACTGCTGGTTTCTCTTGTTCACAAATGATTTTGATCTTGATAGTTTAAATATATTTATTGATTATTGATAATTGCACAATGATTTCACTTGCAGTTACCCCAGTGGCCATGAGTACTTATAAAAATTTGGGATTCACACTGTGTATTCAACTCTTCGATGATGTCAAAAGGGGGAAGAGATATTGTGCTTTACTCATTATTATGATTTAAGTGATATTTATAACCTAATTAACCTAGTCCTTGATGACAAGTAAAATTTCTAAGTTAAGTATTGTTGGTTAAGCTGAGTTGTTACAAATTATTTGATCAGTAAAAAGCACAGAGTTTGTCATCATCAAAAAGGGAGAATTTGTTGGCCCAAGAACATGTGAAGTTTTGAAGAATGACAAATGAACTCAGTCATGGACCAGGTCCATCATGTGAAGCACAATGTTTGTCAACATATACATGTGAGATGCACGTGAAGGAGATAAGTCCCATTGATCAAGCAGCAATATCTCCTGAACTGATCGAAAAGGTTGTATATGGGATAAAGAGAGAAAGCCTCCTTATGAGAAGAGAATACAATCCAGATAAAAGATAGGGTTAGAGTTTGTGTTGTTCAAGGACTCAACTTCGATGGAAGATCAGAAATGAGTCTCAATGAAACTCTAATTACTAACTCATTAAATAACAATGATTGTTCTCTTTTACAGGTATTGCACAAACGCAGAAGTTAAACTAAATTGAGAGAAAAAGAGCGAGGCAATTTTGCAAGCAATATATATGAGATTTGAGTGTGCACTCCTGAAGCTACTTGAACAAGATAGAAGAACCAATTCCATTGTGTCTTTATTTTACTCTAGTTCAATTGTAGTAGATGATTTAAACTTGTACCTTTCAGCTTTCATAGAAGCAATTGTATTAGGTACTTTGAGTATTCAAGTTAGAGTTAACTTGAAGTTGTCGCAACAGTTGAGGCAGTGTGCCACAATGGGATTAGAGTTTAATCCTTAGGTTTATAAGAGTTTTTTAAATACTTTTTTGGTTCAGTGATTTTAGTGGAAGTTTGGGAAAATCCTACTGAGTAGTAGGTCGTGATATTTTTCACCTTTTGAGCCAGGAGTTTTCCACGTAAAAATCTCTGTATTCCTTAGTTTATGTATTTATTATTCTGCAAATAGTAGAGTTAGTACACCTAGAAGAACCTAGTTCTTCTAGAGCGAAAAATTGGGTACCACACAAATCACCCCCCTCTTGTGTGGTATTGACGTATAAAACATTAGCAGTTTTATCAGAAGGCCGACTTGGTGGAACAACTTTAAAAGGAGCTTAAAATGAAAGAGGCTGAGACTTTTGGGTGGAGGCAAAGCATGGATAATCTCGCCTCCGATAAAGAAACTCTTCGAGAAGAGCTGGCTTCCCTTGAATGTCAGTTACAAAGTGTGAAGGAGGAGAGCCTAGCTCGAGGCCGCGACATCGAGGAGCTTAAAGCTAAATCCGCTGCTGAGTTGGCTAACGATAGATCTGACATTGAGTCAATTATGTCTTCATACCGAGTCGGTGTCGAAGCAGCTACTGCTCGGGTAAAGGAGAGTAGAAGTCAAGTTATCGATTGCACTTGACCATGCTAGGCGTCAATCTCAGAGGATAACCCTCGAGGAGGTGCATGCTCGCGGCTTTGATCTCTCAGCTGATATTGAAAAGGCAAAGATTTTGGAAGAAGAGGCTATTGCTCTGCTTTCTGATGAGGATAATTCAGCCAGTGGCTCCGAGAGTGGAGGAGACGAGGGTGAAATCTTTGAGGATGAGGCTTTCGAAGATGCGGCTATCGAGTATGCAACTGTCAAAGATGTGACTCCGAAGTAGTTTTAGGTTTCTTTATTTTGTTTTTGTGCAGGTATCCCTTGTGAAATAGGAACATTTTATCTCATTTTCAGCTTGTGCTAGATTTCATATTGTTTTGATTTATGGAATACTTCTTTTGCATAACTTGAACGATTGGTCCTGGAATTAGCTTGGGTTCGAGATATAGTAAACCTTTAGATGCTTATCTTTAGAAATAGGAATCCTTGAGCCAAGTTTAAATCAATCAGACTCAAGCTCGGGATACCGTGACTCTTGAATCCAGATCGAGTGAGAAATGAGTCTCGTATAATACGTTTTTGGCCCTTAAGCCTTTTGAAGCTGGCTCTTAGGCTCTTTAAGTTGGTCCTTGGGCTCTTATACATCGGCCCTTAGGCTCTTTAAGTTGGCCCTTGGGCTCTTATACATCGGCCCTTAGGCTCTTTAATTGGCCCTTGGTCTTTTATGCATCGACCCTTAGGCTCTTTAAGTTGGGCCGATTTGTCCTCTTAGAATGGCTATATAATTTTTCCCTCATTTCGGCTTAAAAGACTTAGTGAAAATTTAATTATGCCTTAGCATGTGTTTTTTGCACCCATATGTTTTTTCGAACGTTTGACATATCGGAACCTTATTTGTTTGTGTAAACTTTATCGAATACCTCTCGAGGTATTTTCGAAGGCCGATGTTATCGAAGCCCTTGGATTTTTTAGGGCTGAATTTGTCGAAGCCCTTTATATTTTGCTTTTGCCAAGGGTGGCCTGATTTAACTAGTTTTTACAAAGTGTTTGAAGGCCTTTAATTTATAGCGGAAGTCGGACGTCTCTGAGCTGCATTATTTGGAAATAACCTTTATATGACCGTAGTCTTTAGTATGGTCGTAGCCTTCGGTTATGTCACTTGGACTTGTTTCCTGATAACTTTCTGAACTCTGTTCGAGAAGTTAGTTCCCGAGTATATTGTCATTGGCCTTTGTTTTGCATAGGTGCCTCTTTGAGGTCTTATTCATCCGAATTTTCGATGACTCGGATGTACTGACTATCGATGACAGTCCCGAGTATTCGAGGTGCTTATATGCTTTGGCTTTTAAGCCGTTTCCTATATGATGTAGAGTTCGTATAATAGTAAACTTCTTTGAAACACCAAGTGTTTTTTATAAACAAAATTGATATATGTGTACATAATTTGCTGTCGGGGCTTGACTACTATATGGACACAGTTCATCTAACCGTTTGACCTATTACAAAGTTTTCCTACCGAAGTTCTCTCAGGCATGAAGTATTTTCCTTGAAAATATAACCTCCGAGGGTGATGCCCCCAATATCCGGGGTTGATTAAAACAAAACCTTGGATACTATTGAGTTAACCTTAGGCAGCACATAGTTGTTCCCTCGTTAAAAACCTTACCGGTAAAACCCATTTGGGACAAAATCCGAGCCAAAGGAAAAAGAGTGTGGTGCATACTTTAAAACCTAAGGCCTTCGTGTAAGAAGGAATGTCTTAGAGATCACGAGCCTTTGAGAGCTTCTATCATGCCGAGCTTTTAAGATCCTTTACCAATGACTCCGAGGGCTTAATGTGGTCCTATCTTGCTATCTGCGATCGTGATATCTTTGAGAGCCTTGATCTGGTCGGGGATGATTCTGATGCCTTGATTTGACACCATGAAGCCGAGAAACTTACCCATTCCAACTCTGAAGGTATGTTTCTTTTGGTTGAGCTTTATGTCGTATAGCCCCGAAACGTTGATTGTTTCCTGTCAATAGATAAAAATGGTCCTCTATGCATAGAGGCCTAACCAGTTATATCATCAATAGAGGCTTTCATTATTTTACCTGTTTGTTCTTCGAACATCCTGTTGACTGGATGTTGATATGAGGCTTTTTGAATTGAAGGACTCCCTTTTTGTTTTACTGGTTTAAACCTGGGACTGTTGCTCAACCTATGTGTGGTGATTTCTGGTGGAATCCCTATTATATCTAAATGGGACCAAGCAATGCAATCCATATTATCAATAAGAAACTAAATGAGTTTTTTCCTGAGTTCAGGGGTTAATCCCGTTCCCAGGTGTTCCTTTCTCTTGAGCGGTTGACTTGGTAGCATCAGGATTCTCGGTAACAATGAAGGTTCGAGGAGCTAGGTAGTTCCCTTCTTCGCCTTCGGTTACCTGTTATCCTGTTTTCGTCTAGGCATGGAGCTGTGATTGCTGCTTAGCCACATGTTTAATTGTGGGGCTCGACTTCTTCGTGGTCAAGGGTTCCCGTATCGGCACCACTTCCTCGATTGCAAATATCTCTTTTGCAGCATGCTATTCTCCGTGGACTATTTTCACTCCTTCCTCTGCCAAGAACTTCATCATCTGATGTAGAGTTGAAGGCACTGCCCTCATGTTGTGTATCCATGGCCTCCCGAGGAGGGCATTATACCTCATTTCACCTTCGATTACATGGAACCTGGTGTCTTGTATGGTCCCGGCTACATTTACTAGCAAGATAATTTCATTCATTATTTCATTAGCCATGTTGAAGCCATTCAGCACCCGGGACGCAGGTACAATCGGGTCTTGCATGCTGACTTATTTCATGACCCTCGATTTGATTATGTTCGCAGAGCTACCTGGATCCACTAAAACACGTTTAACCTGACCTTTATTTAAAAGGATAGATATTACCAGTGCATCGTTGTAAGGTTGGGATACATCCTCTGCTTCCTCGTCACAGAATGATAGAGCGTCCTCGGGCACATAGCTCCGAGTCAGTTTCTCCTTTGTAATGGATACTTTGGTACGTTTGAATATAGTCCCTATGCGATGTCAACTCCACCGATGATCATGTGAATGACATGTTGAGGTTCTTCAGGTTCACTCTTCCTTTTTGCATCTCTTTCTCGGAAATGGCTCTTGGCCTGGTCGCTGATAAGTTCACGAAGGTGCCCCTCATTGAACAATCGTGTTACCTCCTCTCTAAGCTGTCTGCAATCCTCGGTCCTATTCCCGTGAGTACCATGATACTTACACATTAAGTTGGGGTTCCTCTGAGAAGGATCAGCCTGTATAGGCTTGGGCCATCAAGAGTCTCTAATTTTGCCGAGACAATACCCGAGGCGTCGACACTAAAGTTGTATTCTGATAATTTGGGTGCCTCCACCGGTCCCGAGTGCCTATCAAACCCACTTTTTCTCATGAGTTCCCAGTAACTTTGGCCTCGATCTGCTCTTCGATCATTCCGAGGTATACGAAAGTTCCTTCAGTCTTCTACGTACGGTTGATACCTTTCCTTGTTGAATCTTGATCCTGGTATGTGTTCCTTGGGGGCTTGGATACGAATCTGTTAGGATGAATTGAGCCCGAGGGGGCTCCCAACTGGTCGTCTTCGACGCTAATTTTTAACTGATAACGATTGTGCACATCCGACCACGTCACGACAAGATACTCGATCAAGTTCTGTTTCAGCTGTTTCGAAGCTATCGAACTTCGTTCATTTAGTCCCTGTGTGAAGGCTTGTACGACCCAGTCATCGAAGACTGGTGGTAACTCCATTTGTTCTGACTGGAAGCAGGATATAAACTCTCTTAGCATCTCGTCATCTTTTTGTTTTATTTTGAAGACGCCCCATTTTCTTGTGGCCACCTTTATGGCCCCGACGTATGCTTTCACGAGACGTTCGCAACATAGCAAATGAATAAAGTCATTTTATCATCATTCAAGTCATTTCCTTTGATTCCACAAGTGTATGAAGTAATATTTCGGTATATCGGGCACGCAAAACTTCTTGGGAATGGGCATTGGAGCTGCACTTGGGAGGAAAGGTTTTTGTATGAATTGTTTTAAGTCCAGTCCTTTTGATAAGGTGCTCCCGGTATCTGGTCGACCCATAAATTGTATGTCTCCACCTTTTTATCATTTTCCTCGATTTTCTTTTCTCCGGACTCAATTATTTTGTCTAGTTCTTCGAGAATTTTCATATTAGCAAGGTCAGTCCCTGAGCCATTTTTATCGGTCCTTTCTAGCGTTGGTTCAGCATGCTGAGTATTCACTAGTTCTGATGTGTTTGTAGTTCTATTCTAACTCTAAAATTCAGCGATGGCAGCTTGCTGAGCTTGTAGCATATCAAATATCACTTGGAGGCTGACTCCCCCTTGTTCCATTCCTGGTGTTCCTTGTTCTCCTGGTTGGGCTTCCTTACGGGGTCTATGCCTGCATCCGTGTTTAGAGCGTTATGCGAACTGATATCAACAGGCTCCATATTTGGCACTCCCCCAGGTTTTATTAGTGGTACACCGACCCCTATACCGATGTTTTCTCTGAGTCCCTCACTGTCGTGAGCAGATGTGTTTTGTGTGCTAGACATATCTTAGCCTGAAATCAAAAAATCTTTGAAAAGAAAAAGTGAAAAATCACGTGTGTTATCAGAAAACTAGCACTAAAATAATCACTATTATCTCTAGACCCACAGTGGGCGCCAAACTATATAGCTCAAAAAATGTGAGTAATAATTAAGTATGATTTGTGGTTCTAAAGATATGTGATTTATTCCAATACTAGTGAATATGCGAATAATATTAAGCTTAAGTAAGAAGAATTGATAAACCAAACCAGCGTTGTTAGAGCAATAAGGACCTCGAGCTTGATTATCCCAGGGGCCTTGAGGTGAGCTAAGAGCAATAAAGTATGAACAATAAAGTAAAGAAAATAAAGCTAAAGAACAATTGTTGAGCACGGTAAACAAGAAAAGCATAGTAGAATCTTCTATTGCAGAGAATGAGATATTCCTTACAAATGATTGGGGTCTCCTTTATATAGGAGGGGAAAACCCTAATATGGTACATTTCCAATTAGGACAAAGAATTCTATTGGTACAACTGTATAACAACCTAGTACGGGCTTGTACTATTTCGTACAAATCTTATCCTATAACTTATGTCCTGACCCACGTGTCCTTGAGAAATTTCCCCTCTTTCTTGAGTGCCCTCAAAATTGTACTGCCCTCGAGGTAGATCGTGACGAGTCCCCGATTTTCTTCTTGAGGTGCGCTCATCCGGGCCTGGCTTGTTCTTTACTTCGAGCTTCAAGAACTCGGACTCGGAGTGTAATCCAGTCTTAGAAATCGAGCTCCCCGATTTCTACCGTATACAATCAATTAGCTCGGTTAATTAATTTGGTGTTTTCCTTTTGCACTTAATTAGAAAGTAATTTAGTTTGGTTAGCTCGTAATGTGTCAGGAAGATAGTGTATTATATTGAACAATGTATATAATAAAACTAATTAAGATCCTTGAAGAAGGGAAAGTTATACAGTATAGAAAATACATGAGTTCCTTCTTTTGCAAGTTCTCACAGTTGCTCTTTGAGCATAAACCTAACAAATAACCATCCATAATTATATTCTTCTGCTTGTACTTAATGTCTATTTGATCTTATCATTCCTTGATTTATTTATATATGTGTGTGTGGAAACAGCTTCTTTCAGAAATGCAGCGTAAGACTGCGTACAATAGACCCTTGTAGAGCTTAGTGCACTAGACTGCCCTTTCCTTGATTTTATATGTTTAATTTAAAAGACACATGAATATTGTCATGACCCAAAATCCGACTAGTCGTGATGGCACCTAATTCAACCCGCTAGGTAAGCCAATTAATAACTAACCAATTCCAATAAAATTAATAAAATAATTAAATAGAAGAAATTATCTGAATCTTATACACTCCCCAAGGATTGGTAGTACAAAACATGAGCTTTTAAGAATAAAATTTACAAAGCTGGTATGAAGTAAATATACCATCTGTTCGAAAAGTACATAGACAGAGTTTTATGAATCTAAGGCTACCATGAATAAGAGGCAACTACAACAGGAACGCAAGTACGTCTTCAATTCCATCTCCCGTCAATCACAGCAACGTGCGCAGCCAACATCTGCACGCAAGGTGCAGAAGTGTATTATGAGTACAACCGACCTCATTTACTCAATAAGTAACAAAACTAACCTTAGGTTGAAAGTAGTGATGAGCTGGAACAAAGGTCGGGTCTAACAGCAATAGCTAACAACATTTCATAATAACGTACAACAAGTAATAAAAGAAGTAACTCAGAGTTAAAATGCTTAGCTTATTCATAGTTCCCGAAAATAGTTCCGTTTTTCAAGTATATCAGTGAAAGCCCAAATCCTTTAGCGAAATCGTCAAAAATATGAGTAAGTTTGAAACTGTAGTTTTTCATAAAAACTTTTCAACAATTATCAGATAATTCATTTTTCAGATAGCACGAGGAAAATACATCTCTATGTCTAAATGTCAATATACAGGTAAAATCATGAATGTCACCAAAAACCAGGTAACAGAAGGAAATGCATCTCTATGCATGTATCTCAAGTACGCATGTCAAATGCAGTCATCTCAGTGATGAACTCATGTACTCATACTCTCAGAGTACTCAATCTCACTATGTATCAGCATACATTTGTCACCGCCAGAAAAGAAAGAGTACACAGAGTTCTTAAAAGAGTATGAGGACAACTTTGCATGGTCCTATGACGACATGACCGGTCTCAGCACATCCATTGTGGCTCACAAGTTGCCGACAGATCCGGCGTGCCCGCC
>MU686276.1:62938-77356 GCA_026770625.1 Nicotiana glauca | reverse complement strand
TTGCTGGCATAGTTATGCTTATCTATTGTATCCTTAGAAGCTCCACAGACACTAGTGTGGGTTATTGTAAGGTCCCATAAAATTTTGTGCTCAAAACCTAGTAGCTCGTAGTGCCAAGATTCGAATATGTGTTTCCGCGGTTCAGACCCTTTTTATTGATTTTGCACTTAAAAATCAAGAATCAAAATTTTCCAAAAAATTTACAGTCCAGAATGCGGTCGTAGATCAGGTATGTGGACCGCATTTCTGCTGCAGAGTTAACTAGTGAGTTAGTCTAAATTAATGTTGAAAATGCGACCTATTATGTGATCACATAATCAATATGCTGACCGCATAATCGTCGCATAAATTCCTTGAGGATTTGTAAAGGTCAATTCTTCGGTGCATTATGCGACCGCAGAACAGAAATGCAGACCACATTTCTATTGCAAACCCAGGCAGAGAAGTCAAATTTTAGGAGCACTTCTGCGGTCCATTATGCGGACCTTATTTCCACTCTGCGATCGCAGAGTGCGACCGCAGACCCGACTCGGCTCCAGATTTTCTAATTTTTCAACCCGATCTCTTCTTTAATAAAACACCCAACCCTTCATTTTTACATATTTTTCTGACAAAACTAGAGAGAAGGGAGAGAGGGTTCTTGAGAGAGAAAGTCTCATCTTCATCAATTTGATTTTCCAACATCGCCCAGGCCCGAAAATTCTTGAGTATTATCTTCCTCTCCATTCTTGCAGGTAAGGTTCCCAACCCTTTTTCATTGATTTTCAAATTTAAATAAAAGAGGGGATTCTCATGAATTGATTCTTGAAAATGGAAGTTTAAACACTCATGCATATCAAAACCTAAAATCTAGTAAGAGTAATTAGGTGGGAGTAAAGAATTGTGTAAAGGAGGGTTGATAACCTAAATATGTTCGGGTAGTGATTGTGAACTTTGATTCTAAGAAATATGTATTAATTTGTGCACTAGATTAACATTGCCAGGCTTTTGGTAAAGTTGGAAGTAGATATTAAAAAGGAAATTCGGCTCCAGGTATGTATGGCTAACCTTGATCTTTGTAGAATCGCCTTGTGTGGCGTACAAATGTTTGGTATGTGATATATGCGTGGCTTATTCATGAAATTATTGTGATTGTGCTTGTAGTAAGAATCGAGGAACAAATGACGAAAGAAAATTGTAAATGATGAAACTGGAATAACTGTGATAACCACATCTATGGCTTATTATGGGCAATTGTCGTTGTAATGTAAAAACACATGTGAGTCGTTGGATATGACGGAAACTAGTATTGATGGCTATTGAAATACGTGTAAATTGTTGATGTTATTTCTTAAGATGTGTTGTTATTGATCTTTGTGAATTTTTGATTGTTGTTGTGTTGATTGGTGAATTGTGACTGTACGGTGGGATCGGGTTGTGCACCGCAACACGAAGTTATAAGGTGCAGGTTGTGGTGATAAGGGTGGCCGAGGTAATAAGAGCGGAAAAGTGATCGAAATCACTATTGAAATAAACATTTAAGCAAATTGTGAAATCATTGGTGTGGAATTGTGGAAGGGGGAAACAGGAGATATTGAAAACTTGTTTGGCTTGATTGTTCCTTTCCTTGTGCATTTGATTGTTGTTTCTATTATTGTTACCTACTTGTATATGGCTTGAGTTTACTTGGAGCAAGTTTGTTCATACATACCAGTACAATTCAAGTATATTGACTTCCCTTTTGCCGGGGGCGCTACATTCGTGTTATGATTGTAGGTAGAACCATGGCAGGTATTCCAGTCCACCGACCGTAGCTCTTCATCCCTTCCCGTCAGTTGAATTGGTGAGCCCCTTTCCTTTCGGGGCCCGGCATAGCTCATGCCGCTTCTGTTTTAGGATCTATTTTGATATTTGTATAAGGTATAGCCAGAGCCTTGTTACCGGCAAGTACGTTATCACCCTTTTTTTTCATGTTTAGAGGCTCCGTAGACAAGAAATATGGGTTATGAACTTATGTAATATGTATCTTGCACGTTAGGTTATGTAAACTGTAAACTACGCTAAGAATCATATGCCATATGTATGTTTTGTAATAAAAAGGTATTTTTTTGTAAATGGTTATTTCTCTTGGCTAATAAGTAATAAAAAAGACGGGGTAACACGTGGGATAAGAGAGGCACCCAGGTCCGCTTGACTAGGGCTACCCGGTCGAGCACCGGTCACGTCCCTCGGATTCGGGGCGTGACAGTTATGTACGGGTGTTCGGGGAGTCCACTATCTATGTTGTAATCCTAAACTTGTGATCTCCATAAACTGTAACTATAATAGAATCCTTGAAGCTAGCTTATGTACGATAAATCTTTGTGATATGAAATGAACCAATGATGTAGTATGCACCATGTATTCTCGTCTAAATTAATGAAAGGCATGGATTCCGTATTCATATTGATTTGGGGTAGAAAGTGTTCGGTAAGGATTACTCAAATGGGTTCACTTGATTGAGCACCGGTCGCGCCTCCCGAGGTTGGGGCGTGACAATAATTAAGAAAAGGAAGCAAAAGAGAATGCAGATTCTTAAGAGCAAATCAAAGAAAAAGATGATATCCAAAGAACAGTTTAAAAATGAAGAAGAAGAAGAAGCGATTATTAAGCCACTTATGGACTTTTGTTGGTATGAGGAAGAATCAACCGATGAAAAGGTCGCCAACTACGTAAAAGGCCTTTACCTTTCCTGTGGTATCTCATGGGCATCTGCCAAAAAAGTTTCTTTCCATTTCAACTTAAGCCAAGGGAGGGCCGGATATCTACGCACTACTTTTTGGATATCTCGACTTTGAAGATAAAATTATATATGTGTATGATTCCATGGGCAGTGTAACATACAAGCGTGCGATTGAACATGTCAAAATTTATGCCCGGTTGATTCCACACTATCTCAAATGCTTGAATTTTGGGGAACATAATAAATATTATGGGGATAGTCCTGTGGAAGAATTTAAAATTAAGTGGATGCACACATCGGAATAGACTAACAGGTATGTGTTTCACGTATGTTTTACGATGCATCTTATGTTTATTATTTTTTTGCCCTTGTCTTAACTATTCTTTAATTTCTTTTTCATGTGTTTTTTGCAGTGTTGATTGTGTTATATTTGCTCTTAAGTTTATGGATATGCGGTTGATGAGAGAAGATGTCTTTTAACTTTAATCAAAGTCAAACATTGGAATTCAAGAGAGAATTGACTGCCAATCTTTGGGCTCATAGAAATTGGAAAAAAGATAGCGGCTATAAAACTCCAGAAGAACGAGAAGGACATGATTACGGAGATTTTGAAGAGTCTCTGTGTGAATTTTTTGATTAGAGGATTGGTTGGTTGTACATAATTTGGATTTTGTGAATATATATTAATTATTTTTTTAGTTCAGTTTTGTGTCATACAAATATGTTTGTGTCTTTTATTATGAATTTTAAGTACATTTTTCTTTTGAAAATACTTAAGCATGAACATTATCCAGGATATTTGAATTCAGCTGAAGTTTTGTTTAAAAGTCATAAGAAAACTATTTAATCCAACACAAAAACTTCAGCTTATCAGGTGCTGAAGTTTGTTAAAATATGGTAAAAAACTTCAGGACATTCGTATGAAGTTTCTTGAAAAAGGTTTGAGACAAAAACTATTAAATCCAACACAAAAACTTTTGCTTATCAGGTGTTGAAGTTTTTGGAAATATACTAAAAAGCTTCAGCACATTGGGCCGAAGTTTTTCGAAAAAAGCTTTAGCTAAAAAAATATTGAGTCCAACTAAAAGCTTCAGATGACTATGTGCTGAAGTTTTTGGAAATGTACTAAACAACTTCAGCTCATTGGACCGAAGTTTCTTGAAAAAGCTTGACAAAAACTATTGAGTCGTACAGAAAAACTTCATTCTGAAATATACTATAAAAGTTCAGTACATTAAGCCAAAGATATTTGCATTTTCTAGCTATTTTTTGTGATTTATCACGTATATCAACTACTTTTTGTCCCCTTATATTTTGAAAATTCTTTACGATAAAAACTATTTAATCCGACAAAAAACTTCGGCTTTATTAAGTGCTGAAGTTTTTCGAAATATACTAAAGAACTTCAGGACTTTGGCAGAAGTTGTTTGAAAACTTCGGCTGATCATTTGCTGAAGTTTTGAAATGTACTAAGAAACTTCAGCACATTAGCTCGAAGTTTTTTGAAAAAGCTTTAGGACAAAAACTATTGAATACAATAGAAAAACTTTAGCTGAAAAATTACTGAAGTTTTTGGAAATATACTAAAAAACTTTAGCAAATTGGGCCGAAGTTTATTGAAAAAGCTTAAGAAAAAACTATTGAATCCAATAGAAAGATTGCAGCTCATCCGGTGCTGAAGTTTTTAACATATACTAAATAACTTCAGCACATTTGGCCGAAGTTATATGAAAAAGCTTTAGGACAAAAACTATTGAATCCATCAAACAACTTCAGCTAACCAGGTGCAGCACAGTGGGCCGAAGTTTCTTGAAAAAGCTTAAGACAAAAACTATTGAATCCAATATAAAAACTTCAGCTTATCAGGTGCTGAAGTTGTTGAAATATACAAAAAACAACTTCAGCACATTGAGCCGAAGTTTTTCGAAAAAGATTTCGGACAAATACTTTAGCATATTTTGGTATTTTTTTAAGTTGATACTTATCTTTTTTGCATTTACTACCTACTTTTTGTCTTTTGTCAACTACTTCATCTTTCATTTAAATTTGTTTCATTATATAGTAAAAAGTTATTTTTCAGGCCGAGGTTATTTTTTTACTATATAAAAACTGTGGGTTTTACTAGGGCTGAAGTTACATTTCTTTTTTCATTTACTACATACTTGTTTTTACCACATACTAATCTCGTATCATTCAATTTCTCTGAACGTAAAATAGTAAAAACAGCTAAAAAGTTACTTTTACATTTATAGATATTAAATTGATTAGGTGAACGCTTTGTCTATATTAACGATATCTTCACTTGAAATTTTCATAGTGATTCATAGACTTCTATCATATTCCTTAGTCTTTCAGTATTTGTTAAAGAAAAAAATGTTTGGTGCAAGCGAAAGCGGTAAGCTTAATATGGATGAAATTATGAACAAGTGGGAGAGTTTCAAGTGTGAATGGTACAATAACAAACCTATAGCTAATCTTATGCTTTTGTGGAACGAAATAAAGGTTAATTAGGAGAGAATCAGACCAAAGCTCTGTGCAAATGAATCATTCAAGAATAGGCTTAACCTGGAACGTAGTTGTGGAGATTATTCAACCTCGTTCGACAAGGTTGTGCAGCAGTTTGATAGTTTTATGTTTCCCAGCTTAACCAACTATTCCAAGCTGCAAAACAAGCTAAAGATTCTTCTTCCTCTTATGGACAGAGTAATCGTCGAACAAAGTCAGCTACGTGATGAATTCGACAAGTTGAAGATTGATCTTCTTAGATTGAGTGGTCTTTTGCCCGACTGCCCCATAGTTATCTCCGGCAGCGATGATGATGAGATATTTAGAGAAATTAAGTAGTACTGTGATGATGATGACGACGACGATGATGATGACGGTGATGATGATAATGGTGGTGATTGTTAGTATCTTTTTTGTTAACTTCAGTAGGTTCATTTTGTATAACTTCAGCCGAGAGAGCTGAATTTTTTTAGGTTCATTTTGTATAACTTCAGCCGAGAGAGCTGAAGTTTTGAAATATGTGTGTTGTTTTCACCTCTTTTATGTCAATATAATTGTGTCCCTATTTGTTCTTAGCTTTCTATTGCATTATACTTGTTATTTGTTGGTATTTGATTTATACTTCTTAGTTGCTTAGAGATGCTACAACTTTTGTTTGTAAATGCGTTTCTTTTTGTGTGTTGTATGCATATATGTGCGT
Organism: Nicotiana glauca; assembly: GCA_026770625.1. Lineage (NCBI taxonomy): Eukaryota > Viridiplantae > Streptophyta > Magnoliopsida > Solanales > Solanaceae > Nicotiana > Nicotiana glauca. The sequence goes on along the minus strand of MU686276.1, from coordinate 71,450 downwards.
GTGTGAGTTTTTGTAGGTGTGTGTGTGTGTGTGTTTTTGTTTAGGGATATGTATTTAACATATTGTAACCTGAAGTGTTTTCTCGCAGAAGTCATTGCATACGTTTTTAAAATGCAACCAAACCTGTAAGCATACGCAACAAACATGAGTGATTTATACTTTAGCAGTATATAAAATTGTCCAAGAGCTTATTTTTTTATTCCTATGAAAAAAATCACATTTGAATTATGTCATACAATAAAGAAAGTCTAAATTAAGACCTTAAGACCAAGGATTATTGAAGTTTGGAGTATTTTTTAGTGTATTTCTTGGAATATGGATGAGGTGCTGGAGAAGACAAGCAAGTTGTTCTATTATGCCCCACTTGTTTACATCGACTGCATTTGGTAGACTTGAATGGTACTGATGATTCAGTCGTAGGTATATGCCTCTTCTTTTGTCTTCTTCCTTGTAAAATCTCTACATCGGGAGGTTTTGTGATCTCAAGTTGTACATTTTCTGGTATTTCCCATGATTGAGCTCCCACGATATTCACATGTCCTTCATATGTTTTCAACAATGTTTCCCTTGAATACCAATTTGAGCAGTAATCGGATTTAAGCAAATATCTCTTATTAATAGCAGCAATTGCATGTGGACAGGGCAATTCATCAAGTTGGAATTCCAGGCAGTCACAAGTTCTCTTCTTTAAGTCCACAATGAATTCGATTACTTCTGTCATGCCCCGACCCCGGGAGGCGCGACCGGCGCTCAATCAAGTGAAACCCGACTAAGCAAGCCTTATCGAACGCTTCCTACCCCAACTCATTATGAATGCGGAACTCATACCTTTGGTTAATTTGAACGATAATACGCGGGGTATATCACATTACTAGTTCATTTCATATCGTGATATTTTACCATTCATAAGTTAGCTTCATGGATTCTATTAGAGTCACGGCTTAAGGAGATCACAAGTTAGAATTACAACATATACACAGAGGGGACTCCCCAAAACCCGTACACAACCCACACTAGTGTCTTTGGAGCCTCTAAAGAGACAACACATAAGCATGACTATGCCAGCAACAAGGCCCCGGCTATACCTCAAAATGAAAGAAAACTGTAATAACAAAAGATACACCCTGCAGCCCCATGGAAGAATAAGGGGCTCACCGTGACTTCGAGTAGATGAACGCTCCGCTATACTCGGTCTGCACTGTCCGCTATGGGGCCACCTACAATCATGACACGAATGTAGCGCCCCCGGCAAAAGCGGTGTCAGTACATTTGAATTGTACTGGTATGTAAAACTAAACACCATTTTATTAGAAAGAACTATCAAATAGATACAAGCAATTAATATGGCAAACCAAAGAAACAATTCATATAATTCTTCATACAATTTCCACGACACCGATTAAGGCAATTCTGTCACATGTTCACCACTATTCTCATCACCACCGCCATCTTGAGCGGAGTCCGGTCACGACCCGACCCGATCGGCTAGGTCACCTCATTGGAGGCATTACTTTCAATCAATATTTCATTTCACTTATACGGGATTCAACAACAGCACATTTCCACCATACGTGCGACATGGTGTCCGATCACGACCCGATCGGCTAGGTCACCTTATTGGAGGCATTACTCGATTCTCATATGTCAACACCTTCAAATCCTTATTCCATACATATCATAACAATTTCTGGGCACTCATGGCCACCATTATCACATCATTTCCCCTTTTCAATATTAGTTTACAAGTTGTGATCATAGACACGTATATCAAGGATATTTCAAGTTGAAGTTACAGGTAAGTGAGCACGTAGCTAGCATGAATAATCCTCTGTTTCATTGTTGGCATATAGCCCAAATATTTCAACAAATAATTATACTTTTCATTATCATCTTATTATCAAGATTGGCACATTGTTCACATTGAGGCACATCCTTCACAATTATGTGTAGATTTATGTAAATCACTTAATTTCACAATAACAATCAATACACTAGCCAATTCAACCCTTACCACACATCTGTAAGCACCAACGGAGCTCGATTTCTAATAGAAGGGGGTTTTAGCCATACATACCTTAATAAAGCTTTCCTTACTCTTTACAATTTCCGGAACTCTTAGCACATCAATCTATTGGGTAAGAATTACAAATTAAGTCGAGAATTAGAGATGATATTGAGATTCTAGCTTGGTTCAAGCATATTGTCAAACACTAGAGGTGCAATGTGGTCTTAGGCCCTTTTTGAGAGCAATTTATATCATTTTATTCCCCAATTGCTTGTTTTTAAGTTTAGTATCTCTCAATATTCTATATTTTGATATGCATGCAAGGAAATCAACTTTTACCCCTATGAATTCCCCTACCATAGCACCCTTATAGCTGAGTGTAGAAGTAAGAATTGAGGTGAAGAAGTCTTACCTTTTAGGGAAGAAGATTTAGGTGCCTTCAACTGATTATCTTCAAGGGTTTAGTAATAGCTTGTGAAGAAATTTGATGAGGAGACTTTCAATCTCTAAAAGCCCTCTCTCTCACTCTAAAATTACCCAGAAGAATGCTCAAAATGAGCTATAACACCAGTTATATCGATAGAGAAGTCGGGTTAAAAATTAGAAAATTGGAGCCCCGAGTCAACTATGCAACATGCGGTCCGCATAATGGACCGCAGAATGCTCCCCAAAAACTAAACATTCTGACTCGGTCTGCGGTAATAATGTGGTCCGCATTCATTTTCTACGGTCGCAGAGTGCACCGCAGAACTGCCCTTCGCAAGTTCAAGGGAAAATATGCGACGACTTATGCGGTCCGCATTTTTTATTATGCGACCTCATTTCAACCGCATTTTCGACTTCAATTTCATCCAACATTCTGCCTCACTCTGCGGCAGCTATGCGGTCCGCATTTTAATTATGCGATCGCATTTCGACCGCATTTCTGACTTCAATTTCATCCAACATTCTGCCTCACTCTGCGGCACATATGCGGTCCGCATTTCAATTATGCGACCACATTCTGGACCGCATTCTTGCATTTTTCTCGAAACTTATTCTTGACTTTTTAATACATCATTCAATCCAAAAAGGTCCGCGCCGCGACGAGCTTTATTTACTAGTTTCTAACACACGATCCTAACTTGGCACCACGGGATTCGATTTTTTGAGTTGGGATTTCACGGGGCCTTACATCCTCCCCCACTTAAGATCATTCGTCCTCGAATGAGGATCAAGTTTCACTTATTAACAGTGTTAGTGCAATCTTCCTCTCTTTAGAACCCGAAACTGGTTGACAGTCTTCCAATTTAGCTAACTCCCAAAATTTTCGAAAATTTCGCTAGAGTTTCCTTTGTCTTTAGGCCTTATCCACCTGTCAGAGAGCCCCAGAAACACACCATAACACCATAAACATATTTGCAAAGCATAATATAACTGACACAATATCAACAATGGCCATATAAGCAACCATATTACCAAAAGAGGATGGTTATTACATGATCATTCAAACAAGTATGGTTATTACACATTTCTAGCCAACACATATGATTTCGAAGGAGCTGAACACATAGAAGTTATTACACGATTATCCAAACAAGTGTGGATACTTCTTTTTCATTTCGTCCTCGGCTTCCCAAGTAGCTTCCTCAACGTGCTGGTTCCGCCATAATACTTTTACGGATGCAATCTCCTTATTCCTTAGTTTTCAAACTTGCCTATCAAGAATGGCAACTGGGCCCTGTTCGTATGATAGCCCTTCATTTACTTCAATAGTATCTACGGGCACAATGGAGGACGGATCCCCTACCACCTTCCTTAACATAGACACATGGAAAAATTGGGTGTAACAACGACATCTCGGGCGGCAGCTCGAGCTTGTATGCCACCTGACCAACTTTCTGAATAATTCTGTATGGCCCGACGTACCTTGGGCTTAACTTCCCTTTCTTCCCGAATCGCATGATACCCTTCATAGGGGAAACTTTCAAGAATACCCAATCATCTTCTTTAAACTCCAAATCTCTGCGACGCACATCCGAGTAGGATTTTTGGCGACTTTGAGCAGTTTTCAACCTTTATTTAATGAGCTTGACTTTCTCCATGGCCTGGTGCACGAGGTCCGGCCCTATCAATTCCGCTTCTCCAACCTCGAACCATTCGATGGGAGACCTACATCTTCTACCGTACAATGCTTCGAACGGTGCCATTTGAATACTAGCGTGAAAGTTGTTGTTGTAAGCAAATTCTATGAGTGGCAAATGGTCATCCCAACTTCCCTTGAAGTCAATAGTACAAGCACGCAACATATCCTCAAGCGTCTGAATAGTCCGTTCTGCTTGCCCATCGGTCTGTGGATGAAAAGCTGTGCTAAGGTTCACTTGTGTACCCAGACCCTACTGAAACTTCTTCCAAAAGTTAGCTGTGAATTGAGCCCCTCGGACTGAAATGATTGAGACTGGAGTGCCATGTAACCTGACTATTTCTTTGATATACAACTGAGCATATTGCTCTGCCGTGTCGGGAGATTTTACTGGCAAGAAGTGTGCTGATTTTGTGAGTCGATCCACGATTTCGAACTTGCACGAAGTGCGCGGCAGTCCTACCACAAAGTCGATGTTAATCATCTCCCACTTCCACATTGGAATGTCTATTGCATTGTGCCAACCCACCGGGCCTTTGATGTTCAGCTTTTACATGTTGACAATTTGGACACATTGCCACAAATTCCGCCACATCCTTCTTCATTTTGTTCCACCAATAAATTTCCTTGAGATCATGATACATTTTTGTAGAACCTGGGTGCACGGAATACTTGGACGTGTGAGCTTCTACCATGATCCTTTCGTGAAGACCGTCGATATCAGGAACGCACAGGCAGTCTTGGTACCGTAAGGTACCATCATTCATGCCCAAAGAGAAAGCTGAGGTCTTATGATTGTGAATCCCTTCTTTTAGTTGTGCTAACAATGGATCACTGAATTGCTTTTCTTTCACCTCTACCACAAGCGATGATTCAGCCATATTTCGTATAATTACCCCTCCTTCATCGGAGTCTTCCAGACAAACTCCCAAATTAGATAGTCGGGGAACTTCCCTAGCTTACTGCCTTTGGTAGGCCCCCAAATGACCCAAACTTCCCATAGATTTTCGACTGAGTGCATCTGCCACAACATTTGCCTTTCCCGGGTGGTAAAGAATATCCATATCGTAGTCTTTGAGCAACTCTAACCACCTTCGTTGTCTTAGGTTCAACTCTTTCTGCTTGAAGATGTATTGAAGGCTTTTATGATCGGTAAATATGTCCACATGGACCCCATACAGATAATGCCGCCAAATCTTTAGTGCAAACACCACAACTGCTAGCTCTAAGTCATGCGTTAGATAGTTCTTCTCATGATTCTTAAGCTGCCTAGAGGCGTAGGCTATCACCTTGCCACGCTGCATCAACACACACCCCAGCCCGACTCTTGAAGCATCGCAATACACCACAAATCCCTCGGTACCCTCTAGTAGGGCTAGCACCGGCGTTGTTGTTAATCTTGATTTCAATTCTTGGAAACTCTTTTCACAAGCATCAGACCATTGGAATTTAACTGCTTTCTGTGTCAATTTTGTCAAAGGAGAGGCAAGAGTAGAAAACCCCTCCACAAACCTTCTGTAATACCCAACTAATCCCAAGAAACTACGAACCTCGGTGGGAGTAGTAGGTCTAGGCCAATTCTTCACCGCCGCAACCTTCTGCGGGTCAACCATAACTCCTTCCCTGGAAACAACGTGACCCAAGAACGCGACCGATTTAAGCCAGAATTCACATTTTGAAAATTTTGCATATAATTGATGTTGCTGAAGAGTTTGCAATAGTGCCCTAAGATGGCCAGCATGGTCCTCCCGACTTTGGGAATATACTAGGATGTCGTCAATGAACACTATCACAAAGGAGTCTAGGAAGGGCTTGAAGACTCGATTCATAAGGTCCATAAAAGCTGCTGGGGCATTTGTTAGCCCAAAAGACATTACCATGAATTCGAAGTGCCCGTACCGGGTTCTGAAGGCTGTTCTTAGAATGTCCTGCTCCCGTATTTTCAACTGGTGATACCCGGACCGCAAGTCAATCTTTGAGAAACATGCAGCGCCTTGCAATTGATCGAACAAGTCATCTATTCTTGGCAAGGGATATTTGTTTTTGATTGTGACTTTGTTAAGTTGCCGGTAGTCAATACACATCCGCAGCGATCCATCCTTCTTTCTTACAAACAAGACCGGTGCTCCCTATGGTGACACACTTGGCCGTATGAAACCCTTTTCTAACAAATCCTTCAATTGCTCCTTTAGTTCTTTCAATTCTGGCGGTGCCATCCTGTAAGGTGGAATCGATATAGGCTGTGTGCCTGGCATCACATCGATCCCAAAATCAATTTCCCTATCTGGTGGAATCCCAGGGAGCTCAACTGGAAAGACACTTGGAAATTCATTCACAACTGGTACGGAATCAAGTCTAGATGCCTCGACATTAGCATCTGCAACTCGAACTAGATGATAGATACATCCCTTCTTGATCATTTTTGTGGCCTTAAGGTAGTAAATAAACCGACCTCGAGGCACTACATTATCTCCCCTCCACTCAATGATGGGCTCATTAGGAAATTCGAGCCCGATAGTTCTAGTCCTACAATCAAGTTTGGCAAAGCATGAGTAAAGCCAATCCATTCCCATTATTACGTCAAAATCCACCATTCCCAACTCAATAAGATCGGCCATAGTATCCCTACCACGCACCGTAACAACACAATCCCTATATACTCGAGCAGCCAAAATTGACTCACCAACTGGGGTAGATACTGAGAATGGCTCGTGAAGCTGCTCTGGTTCTATCCCAAATCTCATAGCAACAAACGGGGTAACATATGATAAAGTGGAACCAGGGTCAATAAGCACATACGCATCATGAGATTGGACAGTCAGAATACCTGTAACAACATCTGGAGAAGCATCTGCAGTCTGGCGACTACTCATAGCATAAAATCAGCTGGGACCCCTCGAACTCTGCGTACCACCCCTAGTTGCACCCCATTCTGCGGACGTTGGGGCACTTTGAGCTGGGGAGGGGGCTGAAGATGTGGCAGCTGCTGAACTGGAGGGCTGAGCTGTGCCCCTACCTGTTCCCTAACGAGACGCATGACAGTGTCTCTGAATATGGCCCCTCATCCTACATCCATAACATATAGGCAACTCCATGTAACAGACCCCCGAGTGCATCTTCCCACACTTGGGACATGGGGATCTCTGCTGCTGCTGAGACCTCTCCCCTAACCGGCCTCACTGGCGGAATCCCCTATTGCCCTGACAGGGCTTGAAATGACTCCACTGCTGCTGGCTAGGCCCTGATGGTGGTGCACTGGCTAAAGTTTGTGCAACAGACTGGGAAGGTCCTGATGATCCTCCCCTAAAAGCTGATCTTCCCCTACCTAAGAACTCTCCTATGTTGCCCGTAGACCGGGCCTTGCTGTTACTCTCTATCACCATTCTATTCTTCAACTTACGGTCCTTTGTGGCCTGAGCAAAAGCTACCCTCCTCCCGTAGTTCATGTCAAAATTCAGTGCTGCTATATAAGCCTCATTAATAGTCAAATGATTAAGACCCTGAACAAACTGACGCACTCTAGCCCCCATGGTAGCAACATGTGAATAGCATACTTGGACAAGCGGACAAACTCCATGTGGTACTCCCATACACTTCTGTCACCTTGCCTCAGATTTTCAAATTCTGCTGCCCAGGCTACCCTTGTCTCAGCGGGCAAGAAATGATCAATGAAAGCATCGGAAAACTCACTCCACTTCGCCGGAGGGTGCCCCTCCTCTCGGGAGTCCTCCCATAACTCAAACCAGGAATAGGCCGCCCCTTTCAGATGGTACGCATCCAACTCTACTCCCTCTGTCTCAGTCACACGCATCACCCTGAGGGTCTTGTGTATCTCATCAATAAAGTCCTGCGGGTCTTCTTCTGAGTTGGCACCCGTGAATACCGGAGGGTCTAACTGTAGGAACCTGTTTACCCTGGAACCAGTAGAATCCCCTGGCTGGCTGGACGAACTGGGTGCAATATTTGACCTTTGGGCCTGAGAGGCCACTAACTGAGCCAACATTTGAATAGCACCCCTAAGATCCCCATCAGAAATGCTAGAACCGGAAGCTGGGACTGGAGGCGGGACAGGAGCCTCAACGGGAGGTATAGTGGTACCCTCCGTAGTTGTAGGGACTGAGGTAGTTTGTTCTGGAACAGGAGGATCTGGCAGGGTAATAGCAGGGCGGCTACCCTCACCTGCAACACCAATCGGTGAATCAACCACTCCTGGGGTGGCATTGGCTTCTTGGCCAGTTTTTGCATTCTTCTTAGGTGCCATTTACTGAAAGATTGAACAACACACCGATTAGGAAGTAAGCAATTTCACCGCACGATCCAGAGTATCAAAGAAGGGTGTTATTCCTAAATGCCCAAATAGCCTCCAACTTATAGATGTGGTCGAC
>MU686276.1:30316-62694 GCA_026770625.1 Nicotiana glauca | reverse complement strand
CAAAACCCGTACACAACCCACACTAGTGTCTTTGGAGCCTCTAAAGATACAACACATAAGCATGACTATGCCGGCAACAAGGCCCCGGCTATACCTCAAAATGAAAGAAAACTGCAATAACAAAAGATACACCCTGCAGCCCCATGGAAGAATAAGGGGCTCACCGTGACTTCGAGTAGATGAACGCTCTGCTATACTCGGTCTGCACTGTCCGCTATGGGGCCACCTACAATCATGACATGAATGTAGCGCCCCCGGCAAAAGGAGTGTCAGTACATTTGAATTGTACTGGTATGTATAACTAAACACCATTTTATTAGAAAGAACTATCAAATAGATACAAGCAATTAATACGGCAAACCAAAGAAACAATTCATATAATTCTTCATACAATTTCCACGACACCGATTAAGGCAATTCTGTCACATGTTTACCACTATTCTCATCACCACCGCCATCTTGAGCGGAGTCCGGTCACGACCCGATCGGCTAGGTCACCTCATTAGAGGCATTACTTTCAATTAATATTTCATTTCCCTTATACGGGATTCAACAACAGCACATTTCCACCATGCGTGAGGCATGGTGTCCGATCACGACCCGATCGGCTAGGTCGCCTCATTGGAGGCATTACTCAATTCTCATATGTCAACACCCTCAAATCCTTATCCCATACATATCATAACAATTTCTGGGCACTCATGGACACCATCATCACATCATTGCCCATTTTCAATATTAGTGTACAAGTTGTGATCATAGACACGTATATCAAGGATATTTCAAGTTGAAGTTACAGGTAAGTGAGCACATAGCTAGCATGAATAATCCTCTGTTTCATTGTTGGCATATAGCCCAAATATTTCAACAAATAATTATACTTTTCATTATCATCTTATTATCAAGATTGGCACGTTGTTCACATTGAGGCACATCCTTCACAAATATGTGTAGATATATGTAAATCACTTAATATCACAATAACAATCAATACACTAGCCAATTCAACCCTTACCACACATCGGTAAGCACCAACGGAGCTCGATTTCTAATAGAAGGGGGTTTTAGCCATACATACCTTAATAAAGCTTTCCTTACTCTTTACAATTTCCGGAACTCTTAGCACGTCAATCTATTGGGTAAGAATTACAAATTAAGTTGAGAATTAGAGATGAGATTGAGATTCTAGCTTGGTTCAAGCATATTGTCAAACACTAGATGTGCAATGTGGTCTTAGGCCCTTTTTGAGAGCAATTTATATCATTTTATACCCCAATTGCTTCTTTTTAAGTTTACTATCTCTCAATATCCTATATTTTGATATGCATGCAAGGAAATCAACTCTTACCCCCATGAATTCCCCTACCACAGCACCCTTATAGCTGAGTGTAGAAGTAAGAATTGAGGTGAAGAAGTCTTACCTTTTAGGGAAGAAGATTTAGGTGCCTTCAACTGATTATCTTCAAGGGTTTAGTAATAGCTTGTGAAGAAATTTGATGAGGAGACTTTCCATCTCTAAAATCCCTCTCTCTCACTCTAAAATTACCTAGAAGAATGCTCAAAATGAGCTATAACACCGGTTATATCGATAGAGAAGTCGGGTTAAAAATTAGAAAATTGGAGCCCCGAGTCAACTATGCGGTCGCATCTGCGACCGCAGAATTAACATGCGGTCCGCATAATGGACCGCAGAATGCTCCCCCAAAAACTAAACATTCTGACTCGTTCTGCGGTAATAATGCGGTCTGCATTCATGTTCTGCGGTCGCAGAGTGCACCGCAGAATTGCCCTTCGCAAGTTCAAGGGAAAATATGCGACGACTTATGCGGTCCGCATTTTTGATTATACGACCGCATTTTCGACTTTAATTTCATCCAACATTCTGCCTCACTCTGCGGCAGCTATGCGGTCCGCATTTTAATTATGCGATCGCATTTCGACCGCATTTCTGACTTCAATTTCATCCAACATTCTGCCTCACTCTGCGGCAGATATGCGGTCCGAATTTCAATTATGCGATCGCATTCTGGACCGCATTCTTGTATTTTTCTGGAAACTTATTCTTGACTTTTTAATACATCATTCAATCCAAAAAGGTCCGCGCCGCGGCGAGCTTATTTACTAGTTTCTAACACACGATCCTAACTTGGCACCACGGGATCCGGATTTTTGAGTCGGGATTTCACGGGGCCTTACACCTTCACTATTTATTCTAAACAACATTGAGTCAAGGTTGAACACCTAACAAGGAATAAAAAATTAAAACAAATTATATTAGTGTATATTTCCTTCAAAACAAAAAGTATGAAATTTTTTAAATGTAAGCAGTAAATCACTGCAACAGATCTAAAAAACTGAAGTTAACAAATATACTCACAAATATTTTGCAAGCCAAGTCCATCTTCTTAGTCATCTCTTCTTCTGCCCATATTGATACTCTGTGAAAAGTTTCATTTGCCTTTTTTCTCCATTCATAAAACTACTCTCCCAGCTTTTCTTGGATGAAATCTAACATTCTTAAAATAGGCATTTATCTCCCTTTTAGTAAAACGGAATTCATTGATTCTACCATATTTTTTGTTAGCATATAATAGCGTCGCCATGGGAACCACGATCGAGCCCATCTCTCAGGATGTTCTTCCATTATGTAATTGTATGTATTATTGTCAATACTTTTGTGTTGGGACATTAACTAATAAAAATCTTCATGTTTGTATGACCTTGCAGCACTTTGAAAAAGATTTATTACCATGGACTTTGCATGTCTTTGCTTTAAATTTTTCTCAAAGTGATATAGGCAGATACCATGGTGAGCTTCAGGAAAAACTCTTCTAATACCATTTGCGATCGATTGGTTTCTATCTGACAAGAAAACCAGTTCACTGCGGACTTGAATTGTTTTTCTCATTTCCCCAAAGAACCAAATGTATGCCTCATTATTTTCTAACTCTGCTACACCAAAACATAGAGGAAAGATTTGATTGTTTGCATCCTTTGATAAAACACCAAATAGAACACCACGATATTTTGACTTTAAAAAACTTGCATCTCTTGCAATAACAAGTCTACAGTAGGACCAACCAGCTAGTGATGCCGCATGAGCAAAGAAAAAGTAAGCAAATTTGTACATTGAAGCACAAAAAATAAATAATAAGGTTTGAAGTTTTTCATATAGTAACATTTGAAACTTCAGGCTGATGGTTAGTATTGTTTTCCTTGCCTATTCTGCACATCTCTTTTTATGCTTGCGTACGTTCCTGGGTTTTTGGCCACCATCATGTGTAGGTATGAAGGAAGAATCTAGTAGTTCTCTTCAGGTGTTCCCCTTATGCAAGCAACAACTTTTTGAATAGCACGCCATGCCTTGTGATAACCAATGTCAATTCCAAATTTCTTTTTCATTTCATTTTCTACAAAGGCTGGTGTAACGTCTATCTTTTTGTCTTGAAAATGTTCTATAATTTGTTTGCTTATAAAATTTGATGTAGCATGCTTCTGATATGATTTTCTTGCATCAACCGAGCATTCATGGATGTTATGATGTTTTATCACCTTGAACAGTGTAGAATTTTTTATTCTGGTAGCACATACATTCCAACCACATTTGACCTCGATGCATTTCAGCTCGTGTCTCTTGGAACATGATCTAACATCAGTGAATTCAACTTTTTGATTTATCTCCAAGCTGCATAAAAATTTAGTCATGTTTTCTTTGTTCTCAAAGATTGATCCAACTCATACTACCTTAGGCAACGCATCGTGCCTTAGTATTTTACATGGTAGAGATTCTTTCACCTTTCTCCTCACTCTTTTTCTTGATTTCTAAGAAGCACAAGAACTTTCAGCAATTTCTTCAATTCTATGTGATGTTATCGGTATAAGCTCCATGTTTACTTCATCTTCATTGTTATTTATCATTGCAGAAGGTGAAGAAAAACTTTGTGAGATTTTGTGTTAGTTGTCAATTTGCATTATTAGCTGTCCTTCTTCTTCTTGGTAATCGAGAAACTGGTATGAATTTATTGGCAGAGGGGCTAATTGTTGCAGCACTATGTATTCTGAAGGAGCTGTAACGTTAGAAGGTTGTTGCCCTTTGTCTACTTCCATTATTGGCTGTCGTACTTCATATTGATACTCAGAAAAAGGCTCTGAATCTATTGCATATGCAAGAGATTGGTTGAATGCTGCTGATTCTGAAAGTTGTATTTTTTCGATGACAAAATGGCAATTCTTGTAGGCTGAATCAGTTGTAAGCAAATGTATACAGGTAGTGAGTTCTTCATCTGAAGTTACAAGCATTCCATTTCTTGTATTTAGTTTGATATCAAACCACACTTTTAATGCATATCTGGTTGAATCAATATTTGTAACTTCACTAATTTTCTTGCGGAAAGTATTGAATGATATGTCCTTATTAAGTAGAACAAGTTTTGTATCATGATCCAAGTATTTGAAATCAGGAGTCCATCTCCCATTGAATATTATAACAACGCAAATCGAAATCACCCTACAGATTCATGTTTACTGGCAATAATTAGGAAAGTGAACAAAAGAATTTTTATGTTGTATATGCTGAAGTTTTTACAAATAAACTAAATTACTTAGGCATCTTCTGCTGAAGTTTTTTTGGAAAAAGATGTATGACATAATTAATGAATTCTTCAAAGAAAACTTCAGCTTATAACTGCTAAAGTTTTTAGAGATAACCTTAATAACTTCAGCATATTAACTGAAGTTTTTTTATCATGGTGATTCATAAATGCAGGGGAAAAGTACTTCAGCAGGTAAGTGCTGAAGATTTTAGAAATGAACTAAAAAACTTCAGGACATTAATCTGAAGTTTTTACAGAAAACTTCAGCTGCTTGGCCGAAGTTTTTTTAGTGAATTATGATTTTTTAAATTTAGCCAGTGTAGGAGGAAAACTTCAGGCTCCTTCTGAAGTTTTAAAGTAATAAATAAAAAATGTCAGCTGCTAGGCCGAAGTTTTTTTAGTGCAGTATGATTTTTTAAATTTAGCCAGTGTATGTGGAAAACTTCAGCCTTTTGCTGAAGTTTTTGAGTAATAGTAAAAAAACTTCAGCTGCTTGGCCGAAGTTTTTTTAGTGCATTATGATTTTTTAAATTTAGCCAGTGTAGGAGGAAAACTTCAGGTTCCTTCTAAAGTTTTTAAGTAATAAATAAAAAACTTCAGCTGCTAGGCCGAAGTTTTTTTAGTGCAATATGATTTTTTTAATTTAGCCTGTGTATATGGAAAACTTCAGCCTCCTGCTGAAGTTTTTGAGTAATAACAAAAAAACTTCAGCTGCCTGGCCGAAGTTTTTTTAGTGCATTATTGTTTTTTAATTTAGCCAGTGTAGGAGGAAAACTTCAGGCTCCTTCTGAAGTTTTAAGTAATAAATTAAAAACTTCAGCTGCTAGGCTGAAGTTTAATTTAGCTAGTGAGAACGAAAAGTTCAGCCTGCTTATGAAGTTTTTAAGTTATTACTTAAAAAACTTCAGCTCCTAGGGCTAAGTTCTACTAATATATCACACATTAAATTACAATTCAGTGAATTAATGAGAAAACATTTTGAATTCTGGAGATGAATTTGAATTTGAATATGGAATTTAAATTCCTTCAGTGAAATTTGTCAAAAAAACTTCAACCAATTAATCAGAAAACATATAATTCAAAAACTAATTTGAATACAAGACGCGTTCTCAGGAGGAACTGACTAATGGAGGAAATATGGAAGAGATCTATAATTTGAATCTGTGAATACGGAGGAGAGACACATTTTTATTTGGAAGGGGTATAATGGTCGTATTAACACAAATTTTCTGTTAGTTAGTTACGAAATCAATAATTTTTAAAAATAGGGTACAGGTTAAAAGGTGGCATAAAAATAGGGTACCGCTGCAAATACGGTTTACAGGGTGAAGGGTCCCCCTCCTAGACCGTTAGGCCCAGGCCCAGGCCATTGAGAGCCCCTATTGATTCGGACGTTGGTTCAACCCGATCCCTCAGACAACTAAATGAAACACGCACACAATGATACTTTTGGCAAAATTTGAAAAGGAATAAATTATGTTCATGGTAAGAAAGAGTACATTCTCTATTTGAGAAAACACATGTAAAACATGCTAATTTTTTAGAAATCTTAACCCCGAAAAAAAAAAATTCAGAACCAATAAATGTATTTGTCTTTCGACTTCAAATCTGAATGCCTAAAGTGTATTTTCAAACCTCAGAATATTCTTTTTACATAACTAACTCGGTGAATTATTAGTTATTGTTAAACCTCTTTATAATAGTATTTTATTAAAAAATTAAGTATTTCTCAGATCCGATTTTTATTTCATATTTTTAATTGTTTATTATAATTTTTACCTATAACAACAACATCTGTTTTTATAACAACATGCTCTTTGTAAACCTTGCGTGGAAATGGGCCTTCATGGCCATTTACAATGTAAAATAAGGAAAATGTCCTTTTTAGATCTTTTATGTGAAAAAGAGATATATCTAATGTGTAAAAGTAAATTTTCCATGTATAAAAAGAGATAGGATTATAAACTACAAATAAGTTTGTAAAGAACCACGTGTAACGATTCGACTGGTAGTTTTAAATATTTTAGCCCCGATCCCATATTTATTGCCTACTCTATGTTATATTGTGGTTATGTAACTTGTCGGGGTGTTTGGTTTGGTTTTGGGTAAGTTTCGGAGTGAAATGAGACACATAGTCCATAAGTTTGGAGGCGTAAGTTGATAGAGTTGACCATAGTTTGACTTTTAAGTAAACGACTCCGGAATAGAATTTTGATGCTCCCAATAGCTCCGTATGATGATTATGGACTTAGGAGCATATCTGAATGTTGATTTGGAGGCCCGTAGGACGTATAGGCGTGAATTGGCGAAAGTTAGAAAATTTAAGGTTTGGAAGGTTAGAAAGTTTGACCCAGAGTTGACTTTACTGATATCG
The DNA here is from genome assembly GCA_026770625.1 of Nicotiana glauca. Taxonomy (NCBI): domain Eukaryota; kingdom Viridiplantae; phylum Streptophyta; class Magnoliopsida; order Solanales; family Solanaceae; genus Nicotiana; species Nicotiana glauca. The sequence continues at coordinate 55,728 of MU686276.1, read as the reverse complement.
GGGTCAGATTCCGATTCCGAAAGTTAAAATAGGTCATGTCATTTATGATTTGTGTGCAAAGTTTGAAGCCAATTAGAGTTGTTTTTGGTACGAATCGACATTTGTTTTGAAATTCAGAAGTTTATAGTTTCATAGGATTGATTGGGTTGTGATTCATATAATATATATTGTTTGATGTGATTCTTGTCCTTGAGTAGGTTTGTTAGTTGAAACTTGTTGGTATAATCAAATGGGGTCCTGGGGGCTCTGGGTGTGAAACGAACTGAATCTGGTACAATTTTGGACTTGTGCAATTGCTAAACCACTGCTGCTCTGGAGTCATCGCACCTGCGGAGGGTTTGGCCGCAGGTGCAGACACTCAAAAACGAGGATTTAATCGCAGAAGCAAAGCTGGCTTTGCCCAACTAGGATCACAGGTGCGAGGAGATATCCACATCTGCGAGTTCGCAGGTGGGGAGAGTGGTCCCAAATACGGACAGGCTATCTTGGTCTATTATCACAGAAGCGGGCCTTGCCCGCAGGAGTGAGTGCACAGAGGCGCATTTTAGTCCATAAAAGTGGATGTGAAGATGCGTGTTTGGTTCGCAGAAGCGGAAAGTCATGGCCTAAGTGAAAACTGCACCTGCGATGGTTTCCACAAGAGTGGCGTTGCAGATCCGACTAAAGGGCCGCAAAAGCAAAATCATTGGGCGAAAAAAGCCTAATTTCGAGGGTTTGATTTCATAAATTATTTTTAGACCTAGAGAGCTCAGTTTGTGGCATTAGTTTGGGAGATTTTCAAAGAAAACATTGGGGTAAGAAATCCTAACTCCGTTTTAGTTCAATTACAAGAATCTATTGTTATTTTCATCATTTAATTAATGATTTGAGTTGGAAATTCGAGGAAAATTGTAAAAACTTCTTAGGCTAAAATTTAGGGATTTGAAAACGATTTAAGGTCGAATTTAAGTAATTCATATATGGTTGGATTCGTTATCGATTAGGCGTTCGGATTTTGTAATTTTGGTCGGGTTTTAAGACACGAGCCGGGGTTGACTTTTTGAGTTACTCTTTTTTTCTTTGAAAAGATCATAATTTTATTGTTGGAAATTGTTTCCTATAGTTTATATTTTTTATATGAAGTTGTTTGGGATAGATTCGAGCCGTTCGGAGTTGGATAATAGAGGGAACAGCCTGCTAACAGATTGAGTTTGCGTGTTTTGAGGTAAGTGTCTCGCCTAACTTTGTATGGGGGAATTACTCCTTAAGATTGGTATTGTTTGTGATAATTGTTATGTGTAAAAGCCGTGTACGCAAGGTGACGAGTGTGTACATGGGCTAAATGTTAAAATTTACCGGTTTTAGCTATATAGATTCCTTTTATGCCTTAATTTAGTTACCTAAATATGTTATAGTCATCATTTCTAGTCTATCTTCACATGCTCTACTTGTCTTATATCTTACTTGTTAATTTCCCTACATGTTTAGTTGAAGTTGCTGCTGTTTCCTCGATCCCTGATTCATTATTTAATCATGAATTCTTTACATGAAGTTGTTATCTTTGGAATATCTTGTTGATGAAACCGGTATTTAGTCATAAAGGCCGTGATTCATGTTGAGGCAAAGTGTTACGTTGTGAAATACTATTATGTTGAGTTATTCACTCCCAGTTGTTATTGTTGAGATTCTTGTGTACATTGTGATTGAGCCATAGGCTCTTTATTGTGAAAACAATGTTATTGTTGATTTCTTTGGCAAGTTGTGATATAGGGAACTCGAGGTACGATATGTGATATATTAGGATATTGATACACATGCGGTGGTATAAGGTTTTGGGGTTAAAACACATGCGGTGAGATAAGGTGGGCTTGATACGCATGGCTAGTAGGGGAATTACTAGAATTCATACGTGTGATAAGGTGGGCTAAAATGCGGGATGCTATTTCGGGAAAATAATTTTTAAAACTAAATGCAAGGCTCCCACAGTGATATAAGGAAAGATTGTGAATTATTCTTGCGATTTGAGGCTACGAGACGGTACCTCGGTAGTGACTTTTGTTGGTATTTCTCCATTACTGCTTTTGTCTTTGGTTGTTTTGTTTCCTTAGCATATCATTCTTTGTTTTCTCCGTGTTGCATTATTTGCTTTAGTTTCGTTTGGATAACCTTGATATGTTATTTGTTGTTTCATTTTCATTACTACCATTACTACACTGCCATACACTTGTATAATTTTTCTTATTTATTCCAGTAGATCCTTGACCTGACCTCGTCACTACTCTATCGAGGTTAGGTTATCACTTACTGGGTACCATTGTGTTATAATCATGCTACACTTTTGCACATCTATTTATGAAGATCCAGGTACCTCCTACTAGACTAGATATTAGCGAGAGCTCAGTTGCGAAGACTTTAAGGTATACCTGCCAATGTCCGCAGGCCTCAGAGTCACCCTCTACCTTGACTATTCTATTTTTCTTATTCTTTTATAGACATTGATATATAGAATTATGCAGTACTACTATTTAGAACTTGTGACTTGTATTCGCTAGGTCTTAGGAGTTGTATATGCTGAGTTGCCGAGTTAATTTTATATAGTTACTGAGTTTTGAGTCTTTAATTATTAATTCAGTTATTTTGCGTGTTTTGTGAGGCTTACCTAGTCTTAGATATTAGGTTCCATCATTACATCCTATGGAGGGAAATTATGATCGTGACAAGTTAGTATAAGAGCTCTAGGTTCATAGGTATTATGAGTCACAAGCAGTTCTAGTAGAGTCTCACGGATCGGTATGGAGACGTCTGTACTTATCTTTAGGAGGCTATGGAACTGTTAAGAAAAGTTCCATTTCTTGATTCCTTACCATGCGAGTTTGTTGACTTAGAAATTCTAAATCTCTATCTTTCTATTCTATCTCTGAAGGTGAGGACATGCATAAATGGATTTGATTATTAGACAACCATGGACTTTGCTAGAGCCGCAAAAGGTCGGGGCTGGAGCAGAGGTTGAGGACAAAAATGTGGTGTAGCCAGAACACATGATTGAGCTGATACAGATGAGCCACCAGTAGCTCAAACTAGAGAGCAGGCACCTGAGAGGCCTGTTACTACCCCCGTACTTCAGGAGATTATCGCGTAGTTTTGAGCATGTTTGGCACTCTATCTCAGACGGGGTTAATTCCACTTGATCCTGCCACATATCAGGCTATGGAAGGAGCACAGACTTCCGCAGCCCATACCCTAGAGCAGTGGGTCCAGGTTGACCAGGTCCAGAGGTCATACCAGTGCAGCCGATTGTCCTAGTTCAGCCCGAGGTTGCAGTAGCTTCTGAGGGGAAGCAACTCAGGCTCGAGAGGTATAAGAAGTACCACCCTACTACTTTCAGAGGTTTGGCTTCAGAGGAAGCATAGGTTTTTTGAGGAGTTCCACTGTATCCTTTGCACTATGGGTATCGTGGAGTCGGGTGGGGTTGCTTTTATTACGTTCCCGCTGAAGGGAGAGGCTTATCAGTGGTGGTGATCGTATGAGTTGGGTAGCCCGGCCAAGGTAGCTTTACTCACTTGGGCTCGGTTCTCATATTTGTTCATGAGAGAGTTTGTTCCCAGAGCCTTCGTAATGCATGACACGCAGAGTTTGAGCAGTTGGTGCCATGACCAAATCAAAGTATGCTATTAGGTTCAACGAGTTATCCTGACATGCACCAGTTCTAGTCTCCACTATCAGAGAGCAAGTTCGTCAATTTATCGAGGGGTTCAGCCTTGGTATTAGATTTAACATGGATCGAGAGTTAGAGACTAATATTCCGTACCAGTAGGTTATGGAGATTGCTAAGAGATTGGAAGGTATGTAGGCCTGGGAGAGAGATGAGAGGGAGGCCAAGAGGCCTCGAGATTCTGGCATATATACTGGTGCTTGTGCCCTAGTTGTAGCCTGTCATAGGAGAGGCTATGTGAGTCGTCCTGTGCATTCAGCACTTCCAGCGGTATTCTGGCTACTCCCAAGCAGGTTTCCCATTATGTACTACCACTGTCTAGTGCACCTCCTGCACGGGGTGCTTTCACTGGTCAGTCCAGCTAATCAGGCCCGAGTCAGTTCCAGTAGCAACGTTCTCCGAGAGTTTAGTTTGAGTGTGGTGACACTCGTCATATGTTGAGGGACTGCCCCAAACTTAGGATGGGTGCACCTCCAAAGACTACTCAAGCCTTACGTATTTTACAAGGCCCTCAGCCTTCTCAAGCTGTGGTTACCGCACCAGTTTCCACTCCCCATGCACAGCTAGCAAGAGGTCGCCTTAGAGGGGGAGGTCAGGCCAAATGTTATGCTCTTCCTACTAGGACAGAGGCGGTTGCATTCAACTCAGTCATCACAGGTATTATTCCAATTTGTCGTAGAGATGCACAATCTTATTTTATCCAAGCTCTACTTATTCTTATGTATCATCTTACTTTGCTCTATATTCGGGTATATTCCGTGATTCTTTGAGTTCTCCTGTCTATGTGTCCACGCTTGTGGGAGATTCCATTGTTGATGACCGTGTGTATTGGTCGTGTTTAGTTGTTCTTGGTGGTTTTCAGACCAGAGCTATTCTATTGTTGCTCAGTATGGTAGATTTTGATGTTATTTTGGGCATGGACTGATTGTCACCCTATCATGCTATTCTTGTTTGTCATGCCAAGACAGTTGTATTGGCTATGCTAGGTTTTCCACAGTTGGAGTGAAAGGGGTACTTTGGATTATGTTCCTAGCAGGGTAGTGTGTTTCCTAAGGCACTGCAGATGGTTGAAAAGTGGTATGAGAATATCTAGCCTTTGTAAGGAATGTTAGTATTGATACTCCTACCATTGAGTCAGTTCCGATAGTGAGGGATTATCTAGATTTATTTTCGATAGATCTTCTAGGCATGCCACCTGACACATATATTGATTTTGGTATTGATTTGTTAATGGCACTCAGCCTATTTCTATTCTACCATATCGTATGGCCCCAATAGTTTTGAAGGAGTTAAAAGAGCAGTTGCAAGAGTTGCTTGAGAAGGGCTTCATTCAGCCTTGTGTGTCACCTTAGGGTGCTCCAATCTTGTTTGTAAAGAAGAACGATGGTTTTATGCGCGTGTGTATTGATTATCGATAGTTGAACAAGGTTATAGTGAAGAGCAGGTATCCATTTCCACACATTGATGACCTATTTGATCAGCTACAGGGTGCTAGAGTGTTTTCAAAGAATGATTTACGGTCATACTATCATCAGTTGAAGATTCAGGAGCCCGATATTTCGAAGTCTGCCTTCAGGACTCAGTATAGTCATTACGAGTTCATTGTAATGTCATTTGGACTAACCAACTCCCCAGCAGCATTCATGCACTGGATGAACAGTGCATTCCATCCCTATTTTAAGTCATTAGTCATTATGTTTATTGATGACATCTTGGTGTACTCCTGGAGCTGGGAGGACCATGTACAACACTTGAGGACCGTTCTCTAGACCTTGAGAGAAAAGAAATTGTACGCAAAATTTTCAAAGTTTGAATTGCAGCTTGATTCAGTGGCGTTTTCGGGTGATGTATTGTTGAGTGAGGAGATTAAGGTAGATCTAAAGAAGATTGAAGCAATGCAGAGCTGGCCCAGACCATCTTAAGCAACTGAGATCCGGTGTTTTCTTGGTTTGGTATGGTATTACCGTCGATTCGTAAAGGGTTTCTCATCTATTGCTACACCTATGACCAGACCTAGAAAGGTGCTCCATTCAGGTGGACCGAGGAGTATAAGTAGTGCTTTCAAAAGCTCAAGATTTCTCTGACTACAACACCAGTGTTGGTGTTACCTACTGGTTCGAGGTCTTACACTGTGTACTGTGATGCGTTGTATGTTGTCCTGGGTACGGTGTTGAAGCAAGATGGTAGGGTGTTTGCCTACATGTCTAGCTAGCTGAAGGTGCATAAGAAGAACTATCCTGTCCATGACCTTGTGTTAGCTGTTATAGCTCATAACTTCTGAGGTCTATACCGACCACTAAAGTCTAAGACATCTATTCAAATAGAAGGATCTTAACTTGCGTCAACGGAGATGGTTAGAGTTACTTAAAGACTATGATATTACCATTCTATATCATCCTGGGAAGGCCAATACGGTGGCTGATGCCTTGAGTTGTAAGGTAGAGAGCTTGGGCAATTTAGCATATCTACCGGTAGCAGAGAGGCCATTAGCATTGGATGTTCAGGCCTTGGCTAACCAGTTTGTTAGATTGGATGTTTTGGATCCAAGTTTTGGCATATGTGATTTTTCGTCTTCTTTATATCATCGTATCAAAGAGCGTTAGTATGGCGAACCCCATCTATTTTTCCTCAAGGACACAGTTCAGTATGGTGATGTCAAGGAGGTCACTATTGGGGATGATGGAGTGTTACGTATGGAGCGCATGCTATGTGTGACCAATGCAAATTGTTTGCATGAGTTGATTCTTCAGGAAACCCATAGTTCGTGGTACTTCATTCATTCGGGTGCCACTAAGATCTATCAAGTCTTGAGGAAGCACTATTGGTGGAGGAGAATAAAGAAGGACATAGTGGAGTATGTAGCTCGGTGCCTAAATTGTCAGCAGGTAAAGTATGAGTGTCACGCCCCCTTTTTCTCGTGAAATCGGGTTTATGACATTTGGGAGGACAACTCATTCCTTTGGGAATTGGGTTTGATTTGAAGAGTCTCCACCTAATGATTAGGGTGCATTAGGACACCAAAGAGATTTGATTTGAGTAACCAGAGATTGGGTAAGGGCTTGAAGTTATTCTAAGGGGAAGGTGTTAGGCACCCCTCAGAATCCACTAGTGTGGTTCCCGGCTAGACTATTGTTGTGAATTTAGGTACAAATAACATGTAGACAAATAAAACTTCAAATAAGAGGAGATTTTCATATAAGGGTTTACAAACAAAAAAACTTGGAAAGAACTAAAAGAAAGCTGATTTTCTTAGAAGAAAGCGTTTGAAATTTTAGAAGAAACAAAGAAATAAAAGGAAAAGGGGTCCTAAGTTTATTAATAATATAGATCACCCCACACAATTCCTGGTAATCACTCTTCAATGAGGGGCTACACGTGATATTATCGCGTGGTCATCATATCCATATCTACCCTTCCTACCCCGTTAAGGTATTAAAGCATGAAATGGTCTCGTTTACTCATTGCATGCTATTACCAATCCCAATCCTATCAGTCCCGGAGGCATTTAAGACTACTAAGCCTAAAGGGGAGGGATATTAGGCATATTTGTAGTGTCAAAGGCAAAAACTCTAAGGCGACATACAAAACACGTATTGCAAGTTTGGGAAAACAGATAACAAGCAAAGGCTCAGATACACCCCCTTTAAACAAAGAAGCACGTAATTAGCATGATTTACACATACTATTTAGGATCTAATTAAATACTAAACATGAAAGGGCTTAAAGGTTGAGGTAGACTGATTTATTACGTCATTCAGATAGGAAGCCCGCTCAGGCCTGCGTGCTGGTTGTAGTTAACATATTTGGTTTATAATTTAACCCTAAAGCTTGCCTAAGTGCTGGACAAGGATCATATAGGCATGGTATCTACTGAATTCAGAAAAAAATGAAATAACAAGGTATAAAATAAACCGAATACGTACTGGTTAAAAGGGGGTAGTTAGATTATTAAAAGAAAGGGTGAATTTTCATGGAGGTTATAAGTTCTGTAACTGATGGTACCCGTTATTACTGATTTTAGCTCTATACGTGAATGAAGCGATTCAGATTCGATTAGGAGTTCCTATAGACATTCTTTCTATGCGTAGTCGATCTTAAGCCTTTGCAGACATGGTATGAAAATACAGAAGACTCGTTTTAGACCTATGAACATAATATCTAGATGCTGAACTTTGTTTAAGACCTATGAACATGATATCTAGGTGCATAAATTTGTTTAAGACCTATGGACATGATATCTAGGTGCAATTGAATGTTTAAGACCTATAAGCACGATATCTAGGTGCAATTGAACATCCAGACTTAAACCATCCTATAAGTATGATTTCTATATGAACATGGTAGTCCTATGATCATGATTTCTATATGAATGATGGATGTACAGAATTCAGAAGGACCTCAAAAGCTAGGGTTTCAGAGGAACCAAAATGGTGAGAAAGGCTTGGATAATCGTTGATCTAAGCAGGAGGAGTCGAGGTCAGGATCAAAATAGACATGGCTTGCCGATACAAGGCCGGAGATGGCCATAGAGCTTGAATCAAACAAGGTCTGGTTGAAGCTTTGTCGTGGTCAGGCCATGAAACTTCAACCAAGCGTGTAGGAACCATAGAAGGCTGGTAGGTGGTGAGACCACTATGGATTCAGGCAAGGAGGTGGCCGGAGAAGATGAGTGAAACTCATCAGAGCGGAGGGTAAGGGGAAGGTTCTAGAGAGAACCAGAGATATAGAGATAGAGATGAGAGTCGGTTGAGTGAAGAATGAGAGGGGTTTGGGGGGGGGGAGGTCGTTTGGTTTAGTTTGGTAAGAACGTATCTGGATCGTTTATCCCAAGATTTAATCCGGTTGGGTCGGGTATATTTAGGGATCGGGCTTGGGTCATTGGACTGGTGTAATTTGGGTCAGGTCTAGTTTAATTTAGCCTAAATTAGAAAGCCAAATCTCGCTATAAGTTAAGTAGCCCGTTTTCCCATTTAATTTACAAAAAATAGTAAACAAATTTCTGAAAACAAACTGAAAGCACTAAAATGATTTATAATATATAACTATCAATTTAAAAAATATAAGATCCCATTTTATAAATATGAGACGAATTTAAAACTAAAAATGGCTAATATTACAATTATGCAATTTTATCCTTATTAATACTAAATAAATTTGTAAAAATATGTAAAAATATATTAGCTATATTTTAGTATAAACATAAGAATCCAATAAATGAATCACCAAAAATGATAATTTTGGGGACAATTATTAGGTTTTTCTTGATAAAATAGGTCAGTAAATTGATTTTAAAAATCTTTGAAAAATGAAGAAATAATAATGAAATCTTGGGATATACTTATATATACATATATAGGCTATTTTGAAAGCATTTTGCGTATTTAAAATATAGGAAAAAATTGGGTATCAACAACTGGCCCTTTTTACCTGGGAAGGATGAAAGAGTTGTAAGATAAAGATATGATGGCCAATTTTGACCGAACATAATGGTTTGAAGAGGTTTGGCCGTGCTCTGGCTTCTGAGCTGCTTGCATATCCATGGCCTTATAGGAATTAGGCGATGTGTAGTTCAGGATCCTTCGGTGGAGTATACCGATGGATACTTTCAAGCGTTGATGCAATATTCAGGTTGGGATAAAAGGGTAATGTCTAATAGGAATGTAGGAGCTGGAGCGCGATCTCTCCTGCTGAGATAGCCGTTGCTCGCCGGCTTACCTGCAAATAAACGATACAAGCATGTATTGTGCGTAAATTTAAACATGATGCAAGTTCCCGTTAGACCATGGATGATGTCCTTGGACGGTTAGGATGACGTCCTCAGACCATGACATCCTGGGCCATGAAGCATATGATAAAGGACTCGCAGGCCATGAAATGATGCTCTCGGGCTTAAGAATGATGCCTCCGAACCATGATGCCTTTGAATAATGATATGCAAAAGATTAAAGGGATCTTCAGGCCATGACATGATAAAGGATTTGCAGGCCATGTAAATGGTGCCTCCGAACAATGATGCCATCAAATAATTTGGTGATCTTTTATACCATTAAATGTAATATTTGGCGATATTTCAGCCCATGCTATGTGATAGGTAGCGATCTTTCAGCCGTGCAAAATGTAAAATAATGAGGCAATATTTCAGCCGTGCAAGTATAAATGAAGTGGCGATATTTCAGCCGTGCAAGTGTAAATGAAGTGGCGATATTTCAGCCGTGCAAGTGTAAAATAAGGTGGCGATATTTCAACCGTGCAGGTGTGAATGAAGTGGCGATGTTTCAGTCGTGCAAGTGTAAATGAAGTGGCGATATTTCAGCCGTGCAAGTGTAAATAAAGTGGCAATATTTCATCCATGCAGAATGTAAATAAAGCGACGATATTTCAGCCATTATGTGGCGGTCTTTCAGCCATGCAAGTGTAAAATGAAGTGGCGATCTTCTAGCCATGCAAGTGTAAAATGAAGTGGTGATCTTTCAGCCATGCAAAAATTAAAAATAAAGCGACGATCTTTCAGCCATACAATATGCAGATGGCGACAGTGTTTAGTCTTGGAAGGCAGAATGGTAGCCTTATGCAATGTAGGTAGAGACAGTGTTTAGTCTCGGAAGGCAGAATGGTAGCCTTATGCAGCAGAAAATGCAGATGGAGACAATGTTTAGTCTCGGAAGGCAAAATGGTAGCCTTATGCAATGCATAAAATGCAGGTGGAGATAGTGTTTGTCTCAGAAGGCAGAATGGTAGCCTTATGCAATGAAAAAAATGCAGATGGAGATAGTGTTTAGTCTCGGAAGGTAGAATGGTAGCCTTATGCAATGCAAAAATAAAAAAGAAAGTGGTAAATAGTAACAGAGTTTCTTAGATGATAGTAAGTTACGATGTCGGGATCGCTGGGGATATTGTGATATAGGAGGTATCATTGGCGTGCTTGGATGGCCAATACCGGTAAGCGCAATAATCTTGAGAATTGTATTCATGACCAATGTTCGTCTTGTGGGTGTGTAGTATGTCAAACACTTTCGAAATCCAAATGCATGTATCCAAAGACAAATCGTGAGTTTTGTAGAGGGGAGGTTAGTTCGTATCCTTGCGGGCCTTGCTCGACCTGTTTGGCTTTGATTTGGTGATACAGCATATATCATTAGGGTAGCGTTGCTGAACAAAGCGATTTCGATAATAACATGCATGAGTTTGTAAAAATATGACATAAGTATATATTTAATAAATAGCTTTTAGATGAACCGACAACTGTGACGTGGTTCAGGACATTGCAAGCTCTCCTGCTTCAAAATTTTAAGTGTCCTCCTCAAAATTCTACCCTAGTTTAATGGGTTGATGCTTCTGATGGTTGCTTGCGATGACTGGCTGAAATTACTTCGGAATTTTGAGGGTCCTCAAAATTCTGCCCCAGTTTCCAATTATGGGGGAAATGAAAATTTTATTGATTTGTGACCGAACCCATAAGGCTGCCTACGTATCCCCTCTTAAATGGGAATCAGATCGGACGTAGTTCAAAATACATTTCAAAATACATCATATATAAAAGCATAAGATTTCACATAGTAGCGCTTGACTGCATTTGAATTGATTGGTTTTTGCCAAGCTTCCCTATCCATTTCTATAAGTATAAGAGCTCTTCCTGTCAGAACTCGGTGAACCATGTATGGACCTTGCCAGTTGGGAGAGAATTTCCCTTTGGCTTCATTTTGATGCGAGAAAATTTTCTTTAACACCAACACCCTGGCGGTGTGAACTATCTCGGCTTGACTCTCTTGTTGAAGGCTCTGGATATTCTGTTATGATAAAGTCGACCATGGAAAACTGCATTCATTCTCTTTCCATCTATAAGAGCTAGCTGCTCATAACGATTCTTCACCCATTCTGCATTATCGAGCTCAACTTCTTGTATGATCCTCAAACAAGAGATTTCTACTTCAGCGGGAATGACAACTTATGTACCATAAACTAGCATATAGGGGGTTGCCCCAATTGATGTGTGGACTGTGGAATGATACCCTAATAGAGCAAATGATAACTTCTTGTGCCACTGTTTGTGCTTCTCTATTATTTTTCTCAATATCTTCTTGATGTTTTTATTGGCAGCTTGTACGGCTCCATTCATTTGAGGCTTGTAGGCTTTAGAATTCTTATGTTTGATCTTGAAGGTTTCACACATAGCTTTTATTAAGTCACTGTTGAGGTTGGAGCCATTATCAGTAATGATTGACTTTGGAATCCCGAACTGACAGACGATACGGTCACGAACACAATCTGCCACGACTTTCTTAGTCACTACTTTGTAAGATGTTGTCTCGACCCATTTGGTGAAATAGTCGATTGCTACTAGGATGAACTTGTGCCCGTTGGAAGCGGCCGACTTGATTGGTCAAATAACATCCATTCCCCAGGTGGCGAACAAACATGGTGAGCTTGTTGTATTAAGCTCGTTTGGGCGTACCTTTATCATGTTTGCATGTATTTGACAGTGGTGGCATTTCCAGACATACTGGTTGCAGTCCATTTCCATTGTCATCCAAAAGTAACCAGCCCAGAGTATCTTCTTGGCCAAGACAAAACCATTAATACGTGGACCGCAGGTCCCAACATGGATTTCTTCTAGCAGTTTAGATGCTTCCTTTACATCGACACACCTTAGTAATCCCAAATCCATAGTCCTCCTATATAGGATTCCTCTGCTATGAAAGAAATTGTTAGACAACCTTCGAACTGTGCGCTTCTTATTAGGATTTGCAAGTTCTAGGTATTCTCCCTTTTCTAAATATTCCTTGATGTCATGAAACCAAGGTTTTCCGTCAGTTTCTTCTTCAACATGGACACAATAGGTTGGTTGATCATGGATCTTTACTGGAATAGGATCAGTGAAGGTCTTTTTTGGATATTGTATCATGGATGACAGGGTAGACAATGCATCGGCGAATTCATTCTGGATTCTGGGGACATGTCAGAATTCTATCTTTGTGAACCTCTTTGTCAACTCCTGCATGTGATGCAAATGCTGGAGTATCTTAGAGTTCTTGGTTTCCCATTCTTCTCGGACCTGATGTATGAGTAGGTCTGAATCTCTAATCACTAGCAATTCTTGAATGTTCATGTCAATAGCCATCTTGAGACCTAAGATGTAGGATTCGTATTCGGCCATATTGTTGGTGCACGGGAACCTGAGTTTGGTAGACACCGGATAATGCAGACCGGTTTCTGATACTAGGACTGCTCCTATGCCGACTCCTTTAAAATTTGCTGCTCTGTCAAAAAACATTCTCAACCTATTATAGGATTTTGCAATGTCTTCTCCTATGAATGATACCTGCTCGTCAGGAAAATACGTCTTCATGGGTTCGTATTCTCCATCCACGGGGTTTTCGGCAAAGTGATCTGCTAGTGCTTGTCCCTTGATTACTTTTTGAGGTACGTAGACAATGTCAAATTCACTCAACAGGATTTGCCACTTGGATAGCTTGCCATTGGATATGGGCTTCTGAAAGATGTACTTCAAAGGATCTATCTTTGATATGAGATATGTAGTATAGGCATAGAAGTAATGCCTCATCTTCTGGGCCACCCAAGTCAGAGCACATCATCTGCATTTTAATGGAGAATACTGGGCTTCGTAAAGAGTGAAATTCTTGCTGAGATAGTAAATGGCCTGCTCTTTCCTACCCATTTCATCATGTTGCCCCAGGATGCAACTGAAGGCACCATCTAATACTGCAATGTAGAGTAGTAAAAGTCTACTTAGCTCAGCCGGGACTAAGACTGGTGGTGTTGACAAGTATTCCTTGATCCTATCAAAAGCCTTCTGGCATTCATCAGTCCAGTTGGTGGCGGCATCCTTTTTCAACATCTTGAAGATCGACTCACAGATGACCGTGGACTGTGCTATGAACCGGCTGATGTAGTTAAGTCTTCCCAAGAAACTCATCACATCCTTCTTGTTCTTTGGCGGTGGAAGTTCTCGAATTGCCTTGACCTTTGATGGATCTAATTATATTCATCTGAGGCTTACAATAAACCCAAGTAATTTTCCAACAGCAACCCTAAATGCACACTTTGCGGGATTCAGTTTCAGGTTGTGTCTCCGCAATCTGTTGAAGAATTTCCTCAAATCTTCCATGTGATCAGTGGCCTTCTTGGACTTGATGATAACATCATCTACTTACACCTCAATCTCCTTGTGTATCATATCATGAAAAATGGTAGTTATGGCCCTAATGTAGGTAGCCCCTTCATTCTTTAACACAAACGGTATCATTTTGTAGCAGTACATTCACCACATCATAAGGAAAGCCGTTTTCTTAGCATCTTCCTCATTCATCCAGATCTGATGACAACCAACGAAACAATCCACAAATGATTGCAATTAATGCCTGGCATAATTGTCGATCAGGATGTGTATGTTTGGCAAAGGAAAGTCTTCTTTCGGACTAGCCTAGTTGAGATACCGGTAGTCGACACAGACTCTAACCTTCCCATCTTTCTTCAACACCTGCACAATGTTAGCTAACCATGTTGGGTATTCCCCCTGAGAACTTTGGCTTTGACCTGCTTGGTGACTTCTTCCTTGATTTTCAAACTCATGTCAGGTTTGAACTTTCTGAGCTTCTGCTTTACCGGCGGACAAGTCGGGTCAGTTGGCAGTTTGTGTGCCACAATAGATGTACTCAGACTAGTCATGTCATCGTACGACCTGGCGAATATGTCCTCATATTCACTTAGAAATTTTTTGTACCCTTCATCTTCTGACGGTGATAAGTGAACGCTCATTCGTGTTTCTTTGACATTTTTTGCATCTCCCAGATTAACAATCTCAGTCTCGTCCAGGTTGGACTTAGGTCTGTTTTTAAAATTCTCAACCTCCTTAACAATCTCTTCCAGTATGTCATCTTCCTCTGTGTCTATGTCTGTTTGTTACATTGTCTTATTGCATGTCACAGTTATTGGTTCATCAAGACAAGTAATAATAATGCTGTATAAGTAAAGTAATGAGAGAAAATAATAAGAATAGGATTTATAAGGAAAATCGAAATTCTTTAATAAATTCTACGACTGTTTTTGAACATTCAAGATCTTATTGCGAAAATTAAAATACGAAAGGAAAGTCAACTAGTAAAATAAAAGATAGTGCATGATGCTTGTTCAGCCTTTCTACCTCGAGGCTCGCCAGGTGCTGGTGGTTCTAATAGTCTAGTTATTGAGGCATGCCCCTCTGCTTATAGCCTGCATGGAAGGGCCTTCCTCCCCATCCTCCCTGAAAACGACACAACAATCCATATCATCGTCTTCCGGGAACAAATTCCTCATTGCTGCCAGTGCTTCCTCTTCTTCTGACCCATAGATAATATCGGCCAGTTGGAAAGTCTGCTCCAGGCGTGGTATTGGCTGCTCCAGCGGATAATAAGGACTGCATCATAGTGGCGACTAGTTGTTGAATTCCTCCCAGGTATACTCATATCCCAGAATGAAGGTGGTGCAATGTTTCTTTAATTTGATAGGCTTAGTGATTCCTTGGAGGTTCTTGCCAAGCCTCTTGCCAGGTTCGTATCCGCTCCAGTTCAACATGCTTTCAATTTTGTTGTCCCAACATTTGTCCTTGTTAACGTCATTGAATCGCTCAATGTGTTGATATGTCTCCTCGCCTATCTTTCTTCTTCCTTCAATTGCTGGGATGGTCTAGCGACTGTATATGGGATTGCTACCATCGTGGTGAATGATCACCTCTTGGTGGTTCCGCTCAAACTTTACTGGCTGATGTAGTGTTGATGCTACGACCCCAACGACATGAATCCATGGTCGTCCCAACAATAGATTGTAAGATGCCGGCACGTCTATCACTTGAAAATCAACATTGAACCAAGTAGGCCCCATTTGCAAACACAGGCTAATTTCCCCGATGATGGACCTTTGGGAACCGTTGAAAGTTTGACATCGATGGACCCATCCTTGATCTCATGCAGGTCCTTTCCCAATGTCCTAAATGTTACCAACGGACAAATGTTGAGGCTGGACCCTCCATTAATTAGGATTCTGGTGATAAAATAATCTTTGCATTGCACGGTGATATGCAATGCCTTGTTATGTCTCAACCCTTTTGGTGGCAGCTCATCTTCATGAAAGTGATCTTGTGACTTTCTAATACCTGTCCTACCATGTTAGCCATCTCTTCGCCAGTGATGTTTCTTGGCACATATGCTTCACTCGGCACCCTTAACAGGGCATTATTGTGTGCAACAGAATTCTGTAGCAAAGCAAGGATAGAAATTTGCGCCGGTGTTTGGTCAGCTGATCAATGACCGAGTATTCTTTGGCTTGTATATTTCTACAAAGATAATCGGGCCTGGTTTCAGTGATGGTTGATCGACTAGAGGCCTGCTTGCTTGACTCAGCCAAATATTTCGGGGTATAAACCCTGCCGGTTATCGTCACACCCTGTGCCGCAACAACTTCCCCGAAATTTACCTTCCCTTTTCTTCTTGCCTCAGCTGTAGTCCCAAGGTATGGCATTTTTATGGACTGGTGTTATGGCCGACATTGCCACTGGAATTGGTGTGGCTATCTTTACTCCGAACGGAGTGTTGATACCCAATTTTTTTCTATGTATTTTTCATACATATAAAATACTTTCAAAATAATATATATGCATATACAAGCATGCCCAAGTGTTTAATATTTTTTTAATTTTTAAAGGTTTTTAAAAATCAATTTAGTGTCCATTTTAGTAGTACAAAATCAATAATTATTTTCAAAATCTTCAATTTTGGTGAATAATTTATTTTATTCCCATATTTATACCAAAATGTAGTCAAGGTAATTTTCATATATTTTTACAAATTTATTTGGTATTTTAAAAGCTAAATTGCATATAATTACAATTTCAGCCTACTTTAAGATTTAATAACATTTTATAATTATAAAATTGGTTCCAATATTTTTAAATCAATGTTTATATATTATTAACTGATCCAACACTTTAATTTTCTTTCAAAATCATGTTTACTCTTTTTTATAAATTAAAAGGGAAAAACTGGCTATTTAAAAACTAACCTCATTTGCATTTCAATTGTAGCCAAATTGATCCCCTAATTGACCCAATCTCAGTCTCAAACCGGACCAGCCCAAACCTTAAAATAACCCGACCCCTAACCCGTCAACACAACCCGCCCGGTCAATCTCTTAATCTATAGGCCGTTGATCAAAATGATCAACGGCCACGATTGGCCCTTACATTTTTAATTCCACTAAACTCCATAACACTACGCATTTTTACTCAGAGACGCCACCCTAGAACCCCTTCTTCTCTCAAACACTCTCGAATATTCTTTAAACCCTAATCCTCTTCTACCACTTTCAACCGCCATCTCACCGGAATCCATGGCTTCTGAGGCCATGGATGACTTATACTCACCCCCTTCCACCCTTAAACACTTGGTTCTTGAAGTTTCGAGGTCTGACCTCGATGGTGTCCATTCAGATCGTCTCCGATCCAAGGTTCCATTGCCTCTCTGGCTTTACTCCAGCGTATCTAAAGCATTTCGAGCCTGGTTCTGACTCATCTAACTCAAGATCAGACCTTTTTTCAAGCCTTTCTCATTCTAAGGTCCCTCTAAAACCCTAGCTATTTGAGGTTTCTCTTATTGTCTTCTTAAATCTAGTCTATATCTGTGCTCTACTAGAGTTTTAAAATGTTTTCCCAATTTTTTCTTTCAAAATTACTTCTTTCTGATCTAGGGTTTCTAAAAAGCTTAAAATGTTTTTCTGACTCTTCCTTTTCTTTTCGTTGTATGTATTCGTCTATATTATGTTTGTATGTTTTATTTTCTACCACGCATGTGTTTTCTTCTTCTTTCTTTCTACTATACATTATTCGTCTGTGCATGTGTTCTCCTGTGCTTCTACACCAGGCTCACATGTTCATCTTGTTGCTTTTTTCTATTGATAAACTTTTTTGGTATGTTGAGCCATTTTACTGTATGTGTTTCTTACTGAGTTCTCAAGTTCTTTATTTGCCTTCTTCTGGACTTTGTTTGAGTTCTTTTAAACATGTTTTTTCTACTGTTCTCTTAAGTTCTATATTATCTCCCCTCTCTTCTGAACGTGTTTAAATCCTAGGTTTCTTTTTTTTTCTTTCTTCTTAAACATGTCTTTTCTACTCTCACTATGTTTCAAATCACTTTCTTCACTCTGTTGGTTCGAACTTGATGTTGTTTGTTTTCTCTTAAGTCTCTGAAAGAGACCTCTTCCTGTTTCAGTTAGTTGTCTGTTCTTCTCTATATCTGATTTGAGTTTAAAACCCTAGGATTTGGGTGTTTTGGGGAGTTTGATCTTGTGTTTCGACTAGGGTTCTATTTGGAACCCTGGACTCTCTCAAACTCATTCTGAGTCTATATACTGAACTTGAACTCTTTTGTTCATGAATCTGAACTTTTCTATGCTAGACTATTTACTAATTCACATGATAGTTCTTCATGTTTAACATGTCTGTATGCTTTATATATGAGGAATTCTTCCTTCAAAGGGGTTTTCCAACTTGTGATTAATTCAGAATTTCTTTTAAAAAAGGTTCGATTGATTGTTACTGGTTTTCTTTAAGTAAAAAACCCTTCTCACTTTTTCTGTCTGGATTCATTCATACAAAAACTCAGACTTTGTGATTTACTGACTATTGATTGATTTCCTTTCCTTATTTTCACAAACAATATGGTATCAGACTTTTTCCTTAAATAGGTCCCTGTTTATTTACCCTTCTTGTGCTGCTTTGGAAAAAATGTTTGATCAACCTCTTTCCTTAATTATTTTACCCGTTTGAAATCAGAATCCCTTAATTGAAGGGGAACTTATGTAATTGATTTCAAAACTATTTTCTTACCTATTTCTACTTGCCTTTCTGCACTATAAAGGGCACCACCCTTCTACACTTTCAACAGACTACTGCTTTTCTTTTCTTGTTTCCCTGAAACTGGTATGTTCTAATTTAGTTTTCTGCCTCATCGCTATGTGTTTGCTTTACAACTTCTACAATTTTGTTTATTTTGCTGTCTATATTTAGTATTAAATATGCTGCTCTCTTTGCATATGTTGCTATTGTGAATCCCCATACCCCATTCCCTTCTATGTGTTTGAGTTAAAGTTCAAAGCATGGCAACATCCAAATTGTTGCTCATGTCTGGACTTGATCCTTTAATGGATCCTAACTCCCAAACAATGTGGCTAACAGGCTGGTTGGGGTTTGCCAGCAGTTCCAATTGCTGGATATGACTACCAGCCTGTCTTGGCTTTCCCCAAAATCCTCTCTATGCACTTACACTCTCTCCTGGATTTATGTTCTTCCCCCCTCCTATGAGCCTTGCTTTGGGACCTTGATCTCCCTCTAAACTTGGACATTTAAGGGCTGGACCTTCCACACCGCATTTAACTCAATTTTGCAATATATTTGGGGTGTAATGCATTGCTTGGAGTCCATTTGAGACTCTTAGGGAACTCTGACAGATCCCAAATAAGAGAAAGGATTTGGAATTTGATCTTTGGAGTTGGTTTACTTCATGCTTCAGATATAAGTCTGAATCAGGCTCTCCTTGGTTGGATTTTTTTTTAGCTTTCTGATGTTATTTTATTTTACTCATTCTGGGCTATAATAATTTGTCATAACTTATGTGATTTTAGTGAAAAGGGGAGAGCACTCATGTATGCATAAGGGTAGATATCATGTTCATAGGTATTTACTTTTGCAATCATGTCTTGTTCTCACTTATGCATTTTTTGTTTAGTAATCATGTTTACAAGTTCTACACTTCTACATTTTTCATATAAAAATCATGCCTACAGGTGCTGCATTTCATGTAGACATCCTATTTATAGGTTCTGCATTTCTGCCTATCACGTAGAGAAATGTCTATAGAGTTTCCTGAATTCTTCATATGCATATATCACTAGGCAAACATACTTATAGGTTTAAATAACAAACATCATTCTAGATACCATGCCTATAGGACTTTCTGTGCTTTTATTTCGACTATAAGCATTTTATAATCAATAACACTTAGAAAGCATGCCTATAGGAGTAATCGACTAATCTGAACGGACCACTCGTTTATGAGTTTAAAATCAGTAAAAGTATTGCTTAAATGTCTGCAGAACTTATGTTCCTGCAGTTAATAAGTCTTCCTCCAGAATCAGTATATCTCTCTCCCATATTTTAGGTATCATACCTATAGGTCTCACTTAGGCAAGCTATATGGTGAATTAGCTAATGAATCATTCTTTGCTATTTCCAACCAGCAGGCAGGTCTGATTCCAGTTTCTTATCCAAAATGTGTATTAAACCAGTCTGCCTCCTCCGTTTAAGTTTAATTCAGACAATAACCAATACATGCAAGACATGCTAAACAATCTGTCTTTAAGCGAGGAGGCTTGTTGAGTCTTTTAATTGTTATGTGTTTTCCCATATCTGCTTTACGTGTTTTGCTTGAATCCTTAGAATTTTATCCTTTTGAAACAATAAAAAGCCCAAATCTCCCTTCCCTTTAGGACTAGTAGTCCCAAATGCCTTCGGGACTGATAAGATTGAGGCGGGTACTAGCATGCAATAAGTAACGAAACCATTCCGTGTTTAATACCTCAATGAGGTAGGAAAGGGTATATATGGATATGATGACCGGTGTGCTAATACCATGTGTAACCCCTCTTTTGAGGCGTGATTACCGAGTATTTCATTGATGTGATCCATATTTTTCATAAACCTAGGACCCCCTTCCCTTTTACATGTTTATTTTCAGAACTTTCTTTTTTCAACTTCAGCCTTCTTTGCTTTCTTTCAATCTCACTTTTTGCAACCATTGTGTGAAAAAATCTATTTGAAACCCTTATGTGTCTATCTGTTGTTTGCATTTAAAGTCACAATTGTAGCATTGCCGGGAACCACACTAGTGGATCTTGAGGGGTGCCTAACACCTTCCCCCCGAGATAATTTCTGGCCCTTATCCAAATCTCTGGTTTCTAAATCAAAACCCTCTTAGTGTCCTAATGCACTTTAATCATTAGGTGGGGACTCTTCAATTAAAACCCAATTCTTAAAAGGGAACGAGTTGTCCTCCCAAATGTCATAAACCCGATTTCGCGAGAAAAAAGGGGCTTTGCTTTAATATTGTTGTAATTATGAGCAATTATTGTAATTATTACTTTATGAATATGCAAATACATGACAACTTGTTTAATTATTGTGACTGCATATTCAACATCATCTTCCACTCATGCCAAACAATATACCATAGCAACACTTATAATGAGTGGTTGCGCTCTTCCAATATTATCACCCCTTCAATCCAGCAAAGGTATATTTGCGGTAAACCAGTCGATCAACGGTGTAGTCGACAGTTCCGTGCCTTTCCCTCTGGAGTTGTCCGCTCAAGGGTGCCAATCTAATACCCCAAGAAACCGTTCTCTATTTAATTGTGCATGAATCATTGTCAAAACCTAGCCGAGTCAGTTATGTTGTCCACATATTGACTCTTTAAGATAGCCTTGTCCAAAGTCCACTAGGTTTCCTTTGAACCGAAACGGACACTTCCACGTTCTGTGCATTTATTTGGAGAACTAAATGCTGCTCATGCCAATTATTGATATTTAAAAAGTCGAGTCTGGCAGGGGTAAGGGCCTAACACTTTTGTTTTGCAAAAATGAGGCACGAAGTCCCCAGATTCGGCATGGTCACCAACATCCACCTGAAATTGCTAAATTTGTGGGAAGATCTTCATTCCAGTGATCAGACCCTTGTCAGAAAATACTTGGGGAATTTACCTTCCCTTTTGGAAATCCAACCCAACAACAAAATTATTAAAGCTACTACCCTGTTCTGGGATTGAGATGACACCTCTACTAGAGGAAATAGAAGGGCTGGCTGGTATACTATGGGAAAATCTAGGTCTGCTAATGCCAGAGAACCGCAAGGGTCGAGGTTTTCTCAAGATGATGGGTCTAAAGAATAATCCGGATTTAACTTGACTGAAAGAGTCGTACATTCCCTTTGAATATTTGTACGAAAGGTACACTCATAGAAAGTCTTACCGTACTTACCATGAGGAGTTTGCCCTCACATTATTGGGGCATATCCATAGAAGGGTATTCGTCTTCATGTTCTGCTTCTTGGGGATGATAGTATTTCCTATGAAGAAAGCCAGGATCCATACCAGACTAGCCATGCTCACCAAAACTTTAATGGAGGGAATTGGCGGGCAGCTATTTAGCATAGTGCCCATTATTATTGCAGAGATGTACCGAGCCCTAGAGAAGTGTCAATAGGGAGCCAAGCACTTCGAGGGTTGCAACTTGTTACTCCTACTCTGGTTCATGGAACACCTCCAGATGGGTAAATATCAACAAGAGATCTAGCATAGGGATTGGGACGATCATATTGCCTTCCATCAGCCAAGACGAATGAACTATATTCCCAACATGTTTGCTCAGCTGGAGGATGCCAAAGGATGGGTAGAACTGTTTGAAAATCTGAAAGAGAACCAAGTACAATAAAAGTTCGAATGGTTCACTACTGAAGAGTTCATTGCTCGATCTTGGGATGCAACATTTCTGATACTTATTGGTTTGAGAGGAACATATCCTTATGTCCCTCTTCGGGTTATGAGATAGGCTGGTAGGAAGCAGATCATACCATGGGTCGACAAGATAAGTCACTTCCGGGCTGACTTTCAGGATGACGATAGCCCTTACAAGTGCCAAGCTTAGCACATGTGGCACTACAAGCTCATCCTAGGAAGAGATAACATCGAGCTGGACAGGTACCATATTGGTTATACTCTATACTATCCAAGTTGGCTGGAGGATAATCAAAATGGTTTGGGTTAACCTGGATTTGTTCGAGGTCATAGGATCATCGACGAAAAGGCTGAAACACAGGTTAAGTGCAACTAATTGCACAAGAGAATTCGAGAATGCAAAAGTGAGCATCGTGAAATACAAGAAGCCAACCAAAAGCTAATTGAAGAGTGGAAAGACATGGCTGTCAGCGCCAACAAGTGACTGGGGCATTTGGAGCGGGGTTTGGTGGAGTTGGAAAGGAAGTTCATCAAGAGAATCAAAGATAGCCAGAATGCTGAATGAAATGAAAGGGGGAACTTGGTCAGAGCCTACTTGCTGCTAGGACTTCGTGAACTGGTTAAGCTGTTCAATGGAGCCAAAGATGCCGAGTAGGAGGAAGGTCTTTCTGGGTCCAAATAGATAGGAGTCTTTTCTTTACTTTAAAAATGTAATAAGGCCAAGGGCCATTAGTGACATTTTATTTCCTTCTATTTAGTGTCTTTTTGGGATTCATCTTATTTTTATCAATAAAATGCCGCATTTAGCATTATAAGTTCTCCAAATCAATTTGTCGCTAGGCCTAACTCGGGCACAATGAGGCTCCCAAATTAGGACACGATTTATATTCTCGCACTATTTATTTAAATATCGCGACATCTTTTTCTTATAACCCTCACTAACATGTTACTTTGTTTTTTTACTTTTGTTTATTCCCCTCCCCAAAGGTTAGTTCATGCACTCTGGCATCATCATCATATTCCACAAGATCCAAAGGCCCTCCACCCACTCCTCATGCTAGTCCTATCAGAAGCAGGAACACAGGAAAAATGGAAGATTTGAGCAACATCAGAAAAAAGAATTCAGTTGAACGGGTAGAGGTTACACAGGGTATTCAGGTTTCCAAGGAAAGTGCCTCCCAGCTCGAGCAGAAGTTGTTGAAATTTCAAGAAGGACTGGACCAAGTTCGGAACTTGGCAAGCTTGTCATTTTCTCTCACCACCCCAGATGTTAGTTTCCCAAATGCACAAAACCCCACACCTCCACAAAACATTCCAAAAACACAAAACCACTTCGCTCTTCACCACCATTGCAACACTTGCCACACATCTAACAATACTCTACTGCTCATCCCGGAACCTGTGAACTTCACAAATGACCATTTTCACCCTCACCACATCCCCTTCTATGTGGAAACTGTTCCTCATCCTACTCAAACCATCTCAAATACACCCGCGTCTGATGATAAAGACTCACTTATCAGGAGTATGGCAGAAGAACTCAAGAAGGTGACTTGCAGAATTCAGGGCATCGAGGGAAGTAAGGGGATTGAAGGGCTAAATTACGAAGACCTTTGCATTCAACCCGATGTCGAACTGCCCGAGGGATACAAACCTCCTTAGTTCGAGATGTTTGATGGTACAGGGGATCCGAGAGTTCATTTAAGAACATACTGCGACAAAACTGGTCGGAGTAGGGAAGGACGAGAAGATTAACATGAAACTCTTCATGAAGAGTCTAAAGGGAGATGCTCTGTCTTGGTACATCAGCCAAGACCCGAAGAAGTGGTCGAATTGGGTAAGTATGGCGTCCGGTTTCGTGGACAGGTTTAGGTTCAACACAGAAAATGTGCCAGACGTGTTCTACATCCAGAACCTAAAGAAGAAACCTATGGAGACATTCTGCGAGTATGCTACTCGTTGGAGATCAGAAGCTGCTAAGGTCATACCAACTTTAGAAGAAGAACAAATTAACAGTTTTTTCGTCCACAATACTATGAAAGGTTGATGCTGATTGAAAGCCAGAAATTTTCTGTGATCATCAAGCTAGGGGGGAGGATCAAGGAATGTATCAAAAGTGGTATGGTCAAAAACTTCGAAGCTTAGGAGGCTACCAACAAGGCTCTACCGTCTGGTGGCACGTCCAAGAAAAGGGACGTGAGTGCCGTAATGGTTGCACAGAGAAAAAAGTCCCCAATCAAATACCAAACCTACCCAATACCTCCACTTACATATCAACCTACCCCAAATTACCAAGCACCCTCACCCTCTTACCAAGCTCCACCACCTACTTCCAACCACCTCCACCACCCACATATTAGCCTACTTCACCCAGATACTCCCAACTCGCAAATGTCTACCAAGCCTACAATACTCAACCCTCTTGTCACGCCCCAAATTCGAGGAACATGACCGGCGCCCGATCGGGTATCCCCAGTCAAGCGAACCTGGGTGCCTTTTCTATCCCACGTGTTACCCCTCATT
Organism: Nicotiana glauca; assembly: GCA_026770625.1. Classification (NCBI taxonomy): domain Eukaryota; kingdom Viridiplantae; phylum Streptophyta; class Magnoliopsida; order Solanales; family Solanaceae; genus Nicotiana; species Nicotiana glauca. The sequence goes on along the minus strand of MU686276.1, from coordinate 30,960 downwards.
ATCATTATCTAATAACCAAGTAAAATAGCCATTTATAGGATATGGGCTCCATTAACCAAATTTTATAAACATAACAATAACAATTTCCATTAGCAACTTCATTCACCATGATAAAGGTATTCCAATTTTTTATACATCATTGCCACACATCAATATTTATCTTTTAAGTTACCATGCCCGACACTACCCACAACCTGTCTACGGAGCCTCTAAATACAATTGAAGAATAATATGGAAATGCCGGCAACAAGGCTCCGGCTATACCTTTATACAACATCAAAACAAGATCCCAAAATAGAAGGTGGCGTGAGCCACATAGGGCCCCGAATGGAAAGGGGCTCGCCGAATCAGCTAACGGGGAGTGATGAGGAGCTACGGTCGGTGGACTAGAGTACCAGCTATGGGTCCACCTACAATCATAACACGAATGTAGCGCCCCCGGCAAAAGGAACGTCAGTACATTTGAATTGTACTGGTATGTATGAAAAAAAAACTTTGTCCCAAGTAAACTCAAGTCGTACACAAGTAGGTAACAGTAATAGAAATAACAATCAAATGCACAAGCAAAGGAACAATCAAGCCAAACAAGTTTTCAACATCTAACTTTGTTTCAAGTAACCTCAAACCATACACAAGTATAAAAC